>JAAGKR010004409.1:50278-61666 GCA_011419295.1 Clarias macrocephalus | reverse complement strand
CAAACACACACACACACACACACACACACACACACACACACACACACACACACACACACACACACACACATCAAACCACACATTAATCCATTGATTTTTTTTCCGAAGGATAAGACAAATGTTCTTACAACCTCTGCATGTGCACACACACACACACACACACCCACACACACACACACACACACACACACTCTCTCTCTCTCTCTCTCTCTCTCTCTCTCTCTCTCTCTCTCTCAAATGTTTTAGCTCAGTGACCGCTAACGCTGTAATTATGTCTCCCAGAAAACAGCTTGTAGGACTGTACAGTGAGATTCAGAGCGATTTGTGTGTATGTGTGTGTGTGTGTGTGTGTGTGTGTGTGTGTGTGTGTGTGTGTGTGTGTGTGTGTGTGTGTGTGTGTCTGTGTGTGTGGGTGGGTGTGTCTGTGTGTGTGGCAGCTGCACATGCAGTTCGAAGGCCTTTAAGATTCTGTGGCTTTCCTTGTCACCAAAAGACCTCTCTTTCACACACAGCCTAACCCCGACTCGCTTTCTGTTAAACTGAAAGAAAGAAAGAAAGAAAGAAAGAAAGAAAGAAAGAAAGAAAGAAAGATTAATCAGCCAATTTAAGTAACCACTTCCATGTGAAATTATTTAATTAAAATCTATATGCATTCTACCACAGAGTCCCTCTCTCCCTTTCTCATCCCCATATGGTCAGCACTGGATGGAGGCCATGTGAGAGAGGGACAGAAGTGCTGATGTATGCACTGTGTGTGTGTGTGTGTGTGTGTGTGTGTGTGTGTGTGTGTGTGTGTGTGTGTGTGTGTGTGTGTGTGTGTGTTGATGGGGAGGTTAGATCGGAGACAGCTAGGATGACCTATAATTGATTCATCAATGCAAGGGGCAGCAGAAGGATTTGTGTAAATGTGTGTGTGTGTGTGTGTGTGTGTGTGTGTGTGAGAGAGAGAGAGAGAGAGAGAGAGAGAGAGCGAGCGAGTTGGAACAGTTTTTGGTCAATGCGTTATTCCTTCTGTCATTTCATATTTGACCGGGGTGCACAAACTTTTGCTTGGTAGCATATGTGCTGAAGACCAAACTCACTTTGTGATGTTTTTGTCCATTTTCACATGTTACAGCGCACACCTGGAGTTGACTCTGATCGCCGCTTGAGTTTGTGTAATGATGATGATGATGATGAAGATGACGAAGACGACAAAGATATTGAAGATAATGATGATGATGATCATGAAGATGATAATGTAATGATGATGATGAGAAGGAGGAGGAGGAGATGGATTATGATAAAGATGATGATGATGGTGAGGAGGAGGAGAATGACTAGGCTAAAGATGATGATGATGATGATGATGATGATGATGATGATGATGATGATGATAGTGGTGGTGGTGTTGATGATGATGAGTAGGAGAACGAGGATTATGATAAAGTTGATGATGATGATGATGATGATGAGGTGGAGGAGGAGGAGGAGATGGAGGAGGAGGATGATGATGATGAGGAAGAGGGGCAGGATTATGATAAATATGATGATGATGATTATGATGATTATGATGATGAAGATAACCCGCCAGCTGTTTGCTTCTTTATTAGCTAACATTCTCTTTTTAATAAAACCAGTTTTCATTCCCAGGTCTTATGAAGCACATGTGACTCTCGTCTGATTCGCCTGGAGTCCTCCAGCCTCCTCCTGACCCACATCGCTACCTCCACTTTGTAAGTGGAAAACCTGGCGAGACCTCCTAATTCCACCCAAACTGATGCATTATTTCACATGTGTGGTGCGCGACGCTGAGATCCATCGACCCGCTTGTTTTTGAAGTATGTCAGGGAAGAGAAAAGCAAGCCGGTGTATTTTTTTCCCTTTCTTCTCATACTCCTACACACAATCTCTTTCATCGCTGACACACGGCACGCTCTGAGGCTGCTAGAGCGAAAGATCATACATAGACCATGTAATTAAGTGATGAGTGGGCATAAGTGTGGGTACGGTTTGAGGAACATGCCTAAGAGGGTAAAGTTTGACACTGTAGCTTTAAGTAGTTTTTAGTCCGTTTTCCAAAAATAAAACTTGTTCATCCATACCCCTTGTCCGACCTATGACCTTTATGTTTTTTCTGCTATTTGCATTCCTTTTCAGTCATGCCCACGCACTTTCTTGTTCAGCCACTTGGACACTGAACAAAGCAATCAAACATGAAATTTAATCACCTAATACAGAAAATAAGGTCTTACTGTGTTTTGCCATCTTGGACAGTCATTCATCAGTGGTTGTCTGTCACTTTACACACTTTAGTCTTTTTTGTTGAAGATCCTTTGCAATTATGCTAATAAGGTCCATTTAAGAGAAGTTGACCTTTGTAGGAATGTAGCCTAAACCTTATTTAATAAAAAAAAAGTTTATTAGGGCAGTATATCTCCTTTCAAGACAAGACCACACCCCCTTTACTGGAACTGAAAGGCAGAAAGGCCACTCCCCTTTCACTGGGCCTAACACACACACAAACACCAACACAAAACCTTGTTTACTGGAACTGAATTACAGCAGTGACGCCCCCTTCAATTCACCAGACCTACAAAACACTGTCTGATTCACTTAATCCAGCAGGCACAGAGGCCACACCTATTTTAGAGTGACTGACAAACAAGGCTATGCCTCTATTCGTAGATCACTGTATCACTGGAACCAATAGTCTTGGAGGCCACACCTGCTTCACAGTAAGTGGCACACAAGGACATGCCACCTTACTGGGACTGACACACATAGGCCAGACCTTGTTCACTAGAACTGATAGGCACAGACGCATGGTCTCCATGTCTATTGGCTCCAGTGAAGAAGGCATGGCCTCAAAGTCTACTGGTTCCAGTGAAGGAGACCATGCCCCTTTCACTGGAGCCAGTCGACATGGAGGTGTGGCCTCGTTAACTGGAACCAGTAGACGTTGAGCCCATGCTTTCTTCATTGGAACCAGTAGACATGGAGGCCACACCTCCTTCACTGGAACCAGTAGACGTTGAGCCCATGCTTTCTTCATTGGAACCAGTAGACATGGAGACCACACCTCCACGGTGACTGTCACACAAAGAGCATGGATCCATCAGTGGGAGTGAAACAATGGTAAACTTACTTGTAGCATGGCTAACTACGTTCCTCAAGGGTTCTTTAGATGGTTAATGGATTTATTTTTCTTTTTTGAGGGGGTTTTACTCTGGACCTTTTCTGTGCACTAGGGTTCACAAAGAAGCTTTATTGTCCCCCGGAGAAGTAAAGAACCTGGACCATGCCACCAATTTGGTTTAAAATGTCAATAATAAAATGTGTGCTTTCACTTGTTTGTTGATAGGCAGCCTTCAAACAACTAAAAACTTTGAGAAGAACTTTGAAAGCTCTCAGAAGCAGTCACCAGATTACAGATAACATATTCTCTTTAACATCAGGCCTTCTGGTGGGACTTAAGTTTGGCCAAGCTCATTAAATTATACCTCCACGTCGTTCTAATAAGACCAAGTCGCCATTCTCCATCCCCCAGTGTTTGCTCATAAGTGCACACAAGGTTCTATGGGCTCAGGGTCATGTGTGCGAATGTGATAATCTCAGGCATTGTCCTCAGCCGGCTGGGCTGTCTGTCTCTCGCAGGGTGTCTCTGCCGTGCTGGTTTGAGGCTGGGTGAGAGGTGTAAGGTCACAAAGCTTCACAATGGGCTCGAGCCGATACAAAAGTCACAAAGTGTGTCTGTTGGGGGGCAGATGCACCGCCTGGTTTTGGAACAAAGGACCATCAGCATCCACCCATCCTCCCAGCCACCCACAGAAAAGATCTACTGGCATGCCCTCTGTCACAGGAGCAAAGGGGGGGCACTGGCAGGCGTGCAACACCATGTGCTAATATGTGGGAGAGTTTTCTGCGGGGGGCGGGGGGGGGGGGGTTCGGTTGAGGACAAAAGAAGGAGGACCAAAAGTGTGCCTCTTGTTTTCTTTTAAAAATTGAAAGAAAATTTATGTAATTCTGGGACTTTTTTTTTTTTTTTCATCTCAAGCCAACCAACATAGAAGACTAGATAAATTGTTAGAGTGGAATTATCACTCATCATCATCATCATCATCATCATCATCATATATTAGATCCAGAAGACACGGAGCATATCCTGTCTTGGAACCAATAGAGAGTCCATTGGAGGACATCCATCTAGGACTTACATCAAGGGTTTATTCAGCAAGGAAACTGAAACACCTGTAGAAAAAGTACTGAAATGGTGAACCAGGACGCCTAGACATTGAGCACCTATGATACCTTTTCTGTCCAAATATATTATTTGTGTTTATTGCCTTATAGCTGCGAGGAAGAGCAGCTCTGAGTCAGCCATTTTGAAAAGTGGACTTTCTGCTCACACTTCTTCACACTCCTTCTCCAGAGCACTCAAACAAAGAGGACTTGGAGCGAGCCATCCATCTTAATCATGGCTCGTGCGCAAAACTAACGACCTGGCAATAATGACTGATCGCCACAGCTTTCCCACAAACTCACTCGGCTTTATTAGCGCTACCCTTAAAATGTTTTCAGAGGGAATGGTTTTCCCTCCAAATCTCTGTCCTGCACTTCTCCACTGTCTTCCCGTTGCTTAATCCTCAGTCCCGGTGATTCCTGGGCTGAAGGCAATATGCAACTCATCATTCGCTGATGGGAAGTTACCTTGAAGGAATCTAGGCTTGATAAGGTTCCAGACATTGGATAATCATTGGAAATGTTATTATTACCAGATATCCTAAGCATCTTATGCTTAAGAGTGACAGAAGAAAAAAAAATCCATTCCAATTTAGTCTGGAATACATTCTAATTTCTACCCGGTGATTTCATTTCTTTAATCCTAGCTCTTTCTGGAGGCTTGGCACAGAGGTTATGAATGATAAATAAGCCCAAAGATGCTCCCAGAAGACTGGCTGTAGTGAGCATGGAAATGCTTTTTTTTAATATGTCAAATGAGATTTGCTTTACCGTGGCCCACATTTCTGATCGTATTTACCTACATGCACCAGAATAAATGCTACACAATTTGCCATCTAATGCATAAGTCAGAAGCAAGAGACTAATCTCGAATGATTCCTTGCTTATCTATAACAAATCAATCAGTTCTTGTCCAGACAACTGGTTCATCAACAGGACCTGGAGATGTTATGGAATCAGGTGGCATAATTTCATCATGATCAGAATGATTAGGCTAAAGATGATGATGATGATGATGATGATGATAATGATGATGAAGGTGATGAAGGTATTGAAGATAAAATAATGATAAAAATAGTGAAGATAGTGATGATGATGATCATCATGAAGATGATAATGTGATGACGATGATGAGGAGGAGGAGGAGGATTATGATAGAGATGATCATCATGATGAGGAGGAGGAGGAAATGGAGAATGATGATGATGATGATGATGATGATGATGATGATGATGATGATGATGATGAGGAAGAGGAGGAGGGGCATGAGATAATGATGGTGGTAGTGATGATGATGATGATGATGATGATGATGATGATGATGATGGTAATGATGATGCTGAAGAAGAACATGATAGTGATGATAATGAAATGATGACGTGATGATGATGATGATGATGATGATGATGATGATGATGATGAAGATAACCTGCCAGCTGTTTGTTTTTGTTTATTAGTTAATGTTCTCTTTTTAATAAAACCAGTTTTCATTCCCAGGTCTTATGTAGCTCATGTGGCTCTCGTCTGATTCGCCTGCAGGCCTCCAGCCTCCTCCTGACCCAAACCTAGCTAGACCACCTAATTCCACCCAAACTGATGCATTATTTCACATGATAATTTGAGCAACTATTGAGAGTGGATTAAGTTTGGAATCAAACAATCCAATAAATACTGTTACAGAAAAATGATAAATGTTGTGTTGATGAAATTAATCAAAGTATACTCCAGTAATGGTCCAATTGTCACCATTTCATAAAGAATGAAATATTGTATGACTTTTTATCCATTTACAAGTACATTTGGGAACCAAAGACCAGCCTGTCTAGTTAGACAGACAGACAGACAGACAGACAGACAGATAGTTTATTGATCCTGAATTAAATTTCAACCATCAATGATAGAAGCAGGGGAGATGACCCCTGCTTCAACAGAGTAAAATCTATAATATACAAGAGTGAGATCGAGATGTGCAAATGAGTTCTAGCAATTAAAGTGACAGCAGTGCAAAAAGTGAGTGGTGCAAGAGTGAGGTAATGAGAGTCAAAGCATATTAGGGTACATGTTGGGAAGATAAATATGACTACAGAGGATAAGTAATGGTTGAGGGACCATCCGACCAAAAATCCCAATCACATCTTTAAGGACTGCAAAGAGGTGTTAAAACAGTGTCCATGGGAACACGCCATCTCCAGCAAGTTAAGCTTAAAGCCAACCACATAAGCTTGTGAGGTTCCCTACCCAACACACTACAGCATACAAGTTGGAAGTAAAAGTTTCAGAATGATCAGTGCATCACAGCTTGCCATGTACGGGGTCCAGAAGATTCAAGGTTGTTGACTCTGCCTCCAAATTCCCCAGATCTCCGTCTGACTGAGTATCCATGGAATGCACTGGACAAACAAGTCCCGATCCACTGAGGCCCCATTCCGTAATCCACAGCACCCAAAGGACCTGCCGCTAGTGTCCTGGTGCCTGACACCTCGGCACACCCACTGAGGTCTTGTGGAGTCCAGGCCTGAGGTGCTGAGAAAACCAATCAAGTAGGAATTCCGAGTTGAAAGGAACATTTTTTCATTGTCATTTTCAAGTTTGAAATCATGAGTTATGACCATTATTCGACGGCAGCGTTAAATAAAAGTGCTTCTAATTATGAAGTAGCTTTACACCAGACATTTCCTTTACAGTTTTATTACTGTCACTTGTTGCACATCTGGAGAGTATAATCAGCCATTTTGTCTACAGACATACACTCAGCCATGCTGTGGTGGTGAACTACAGGTTGTGTGTGTTGCTAAGAATCTTGGCAGAAAAGCATTTTCATGTACATGTACAGTATAATAACACGGAAGCCTTTCCCTTAAGAACGACATGAATTTTTTTATTTGAATGCAACCAGGAATCAATGTATCATCAAAATATAGTTGGATTTCGAGCTAAAGTCTATCTGGGTTGTGCAAACCGACCACGCGAGTTATACAGAACTCCTTTGTGAAGAAATAAGGCCAGCTGCATTTAATAAAATATTTCCCCGCGATGTTTTTTATCCTTAAGGCAAACATGCATCCGTGATGGATAGATGGACAAACCACTGGTGCTTTCGAGCGAAGTATGTGAAAGGTCAGGAATGAAAGTGTGTTTATGTTGGCCACACTGGAGAGACGTCCACTTCCTCGGGTTAGAGGCCGTAAACCTAAACCTAAACCCCCCCCCCCCCAATAGAATCCGAAAGATAAATAGACGCTCTGTTTTAAAAGGTGTGTGTGTGTAAGAGTGAGTGTAGCTTTAATTGAACCTATTACCAGGTCTTCGCAGTGCAAGGTCAAGTTACTCTACTTTCCTCAAAGAGCGTTTGTCCTTCCAGTCCCTGCGCTGGATAATCTGGTTAGGATCACATTAAATAGAAGAATTTTTACCATGCACTACCCCTAAGAAGGGGAATTCCTACTGCTGCAGATGATTTGGGAAGAATGTTTAGCAGACGCTTTGCTCAGATCCTTGTTGTTTGGTCTATTATTCTTGTGCCAGACAAGAACTTAATTAAATGCAGTCAAAACATGGTAATAATCATTTGTGTTACACTTATAAGGGCTGAGAACAAAGTGTGGCACATCGTTAGGAAGTAGTGTATGAAACTAAAGGTGAGAAAAAACAATACCAGAGAAGGCTGGGATTGGACATACAGGAAATAAAACAACTTCTATGAAATATTTTTCTGTCCCAACATGAACCCTATTGTCCTTCCAGTCCCTGCGCTGGATAATCTGGTTAGGATCACATTAAATAGAAGAATTTTTACCATGCACTACCCCTAAGAAGGGGAATTCCTACTGCTGCAGATGATTTGGGAAGAATGTTTAGCAGACGCTTTGCTCAGATCCTTGTTGTTTGGTCTATTATTCTTGTGCCAGACAAGAACTTAATTAAATGCAGTCAAAACATGGTAATAATCATTTGTGTTACACTTATAAGGGCTGAGAACAAAGTGTGGCACATCGTTAGGAAGTAGTGTATGAAACTAAAGGTGAGAAAAAACAATACCAGAGAAGGCTGGGATTGGACATACAGGAAATAAAACAACTTCTATGAAATATTTTTCTGTCCCAACATGAACCCTAGTGTAAAAATTGGAATGGGGATCAAAAGTGCAGAAAGTTCAAATCAAAACAACTGAAAGCACTTCAGAGAAGAATGAAGAAATAATGTCTTCTTTGACTTACTGACTCGAATGCAAATTAAACATATTTAAACGTTTAAATCTTCATTCGTCCATCTTAAATCCATAATCCCCTCCCCCAATATTTCTAGTTTTTTTAGAGAACCACACAATCACCTTTTTTTCACTGCTTATATGAGAAATACATTTGTTGCAACACTGACTCGACTATTCTTTTCACGGTGATTCAAATCTTTTTTTTTTTCTTTTTTTTTTTAATCCATAAAATTCTACAGAATCTTAAAAAGAAAGAAAAACAAGAACTGAAACATAAATCAGCTGAAATTTGTGCTAGGTTGATTTCTCATATTCCGTTTCTTCATATATCTTTCTGTTATACATATTACAAAAAAAACAGAAACTTTTAAACAAGGACATTATTTTGCAGTGTCGATCCATACTTTCTTTATCAGGGGACCTATTGTGCAAAAATTTTAGACCTTCAGATGGGACTCCAGTCTAAACAAGAAAGATAGATTTTTTTTTTCTATTATGATGTTATATAACATGAAACAGAGGTACAATAAATAAGGCTAGGCTAACTACCAGCTAGCCAGGCTCAATTCCCGTTTGCATGTTCTCCCTGTGCTTGGTGGGTTTCTTCTGGGTACTCCGGTTTCCTCCAACAGTCCAAAGACCTGCAGATTATTCTAATTGGCATTCCCAGATTGCCCGTAGTGTGTGTGTTTGTGTGTGTGTGTGTGTGTGTGTGTGTGTGTGTGTGTGTGTATGTGTGTATGTGTGTGTCCTGTGTTTTATTGACACCCTGTCCAGGTTGTACCCCGCCTTGTGCCCTAAGGCTCCTGGGATAAGGCTCCAGGCCCCCCGCGACCCTGAATATAGGATAAAGTGGTATAGACGGTGAGTGAGTGAGTGAGTGAGTGAGTGAGGGAACTAATAGCTATCCAAGCCTTGCTAAGCTATAAAGGACCCAGTAAAGGCCCTTAGTGCTTTGCACTTAGAACCAATAAAGGCTAGCAAACATTAGCTCTTACAGGCTAGTTCGTCAGAAATGTGGGATGGAAAATCCTGAAGTGTGTGTGTAAGTGTATGTGTGTAAGTGTATGTGTGTGTGTTAACGCCTAAGACCCGGACTCTACTGTTCATGATAACTATATATATATATATCATCTCATACGAGCAAAGTTTACTTCCTCAAAGGGTCGTTCAGGTGCAGTTTATGTAAAGCTACAGACACTGAAACAGCGTGTTTAGAAAAGGAGTGAAATTGGAAGAATCAAACTGGGAGAATAATGGATCTGATCGTAGCTGGAACATTAACACACACATTCTGGAGATGCCTAAGACATCTAAGTCTTTAAAAAAAAAAAGAAAAAGTAAAAATACTTGTTAAAAACGGAATGTAATATGTGACCTCGAAGGAAAAAAAAGACATAAAAAGTAGAAGACAGGAAAATTTGTCAGTTATTTTTCTGAGAAATGTATAAGCAAATCTTTTAAAATACATGTTTCTGTTAATTTTTTTTTTTTTCAACATTAAACCTTGATTTTCTGTACTCAGGGAACAAACATGTAATCAGACATGTAAAATAATAATTTAAAAAAAAATCTGACAATAACAAGTCCTGAAATGTGAATTTCTTTCCAAGAATCATAAATCTGAAACGTGTAAAGCATTTCTATAAGAAGGAAAACAGTAAAAAGAAACTTTATTTAGTTGTTGTTGTTGTTGTTGTTGTTGTTGTTGTTGTTGTTGTTGTTTAAGTAATAACTCTTATTTTTCTTTACTGGATGTAAAACTGAAGAGTGTCGAAAGTGTAATCAGAGACTCTATAAATCTTGCAAAATCTAGCGTTAGTAACACACTAAGATATAAAAGCATAAAAAATTAATAAATAAAAGGAATAAATGTGAGAAAGCTCTGAGCGAGAGCTGGAGGGGGCTGAGAGCAGCTTTGTGCCGCTTGGTGAAAGCCGATCCCTCACTCCTCCGAGTTTCCAGTGTAATGGCCCTGACGCTGGGAATCCATTTCACTCCGACCGGCCAGACTCCCCTCCGACTGGCCGCACACATCTGCCAAGCCAAACAGACGGAGAGAGGGAAGGAGTTAACGAGCGAGGGGATGCTGGGAGAACTTCCCCCATTCTGATATATGTCACGTCTGAGTCGCTCACACACGCCCGAGTCACCGCTGCCCCCAGAAGTGTGTGTGTGTGTGTGTGTCTTTGTGCTCCTGAGAAAGGGAGCGTGTCGGGAAGCAACAATGGGTCGCCCCAAGGATGTGTGCGACGGGTTAGCACGTGCTGGTGTGTGTTGGCGTGCGTAAGTGTGTGTTAGTGTGTATTAGCATGTTTATATGGCCTACTGCGGTAATGATAGAATTCAAAATCAGTGCTTTGGGTAAGAGGAATGGGGGGATAAAACAAGGGACAAGAGAAAGAAAGAAAGAAAGAAAGAAAGAAAGAAATCAGGGCAAGAGAAAAGTAACACAAACAAGGAAGGCAAAGATAGAAAGAAAGAGAAAAAGAGTGAAAGAAAGAAAAAACAATGAACGATTAAAGAACAAAACAGTGAAAAAAAGAAAGTAGATACAAGACAAGAGACAACAAAGACAAACAAGAAAAAAAGAAAAAAGAAAACAATAAGTCAAGTATAGAAAAAAAGGAAAAACAACAGAAAAAGAAGAGAGAAACAATAAGAAAAAACTGGCGATGAAAGAAAGAAAGAAAGATCTGAAGGAGTACAGTATTAAGGATATAAAAGGTTTTAAAGTGAGACAGAAGATAAAAAGAACAGACATGAGGAAGAAAGGATGCACTAAAGGTGCAAGAGAACAAAAACAAAAAGATTCACACGAGTACATACAGGAGAAAGAATGAACGATGGGAAAGGGAGGTGAAGAAGTGTAAGGAAGAGAAAAGAAGGAGAAATGCATGAACTAACAAGAAGTAAACAAGAAGAGCTGGGAGGAAAGAAGGAGAGAGAGAAAGGGT
>JAAGKR010004409.1:7778-47778 GCA_011419295.1 Clarias macrocephalus | reverse complement strand
ATCCTTAGTTTTCTTTCTTTCTTCATTCTTTCCGTTCTCAGCTTGATATTTGTAAATGTTTATCTATTTTAATCACCTTTCCTTTTTTATCTTGTCATCCTTTTTCTTTCTTTCTTATTTTTAATGAATTACTAGCTTTATATTAATTTCTATTCTCTTCTTTCTTTCATTTCTAAACTTTATTTTTGCTCATTTTATCTCTTTGTTCATCTTTCTTTCTTGTCATTTTCTTTCTTTCATTCTTTTTTTTACATTTCATTTTATTCTTGCTTTCTTTCTTTCTTTCTTTTGTTTCCTTGCTTTATATCAGTAAAATTCCATATATTTTTTTCTTTCTTTCTCTTCCTTCTTTTTCTTGTAATTTTATTTATTTCCTTCCAACTTTCTCAGCTTTGTAGTTCTTCCTTCCTTTCTTTCTTTCTTTCTTTCTTTCTTTCTTTCTTCCTGTCTTTCTTTCTTTCCCAATGTTTATATTCGTTTTTTTTCTTTCCTTCTATCATTCTTTTTAAACTTTATATTTGTTAATTTTCTTTTTCTTCCTTCCTTTATTCTTTTGTTTCTTTCTTTATGCTGTATGTGATGTTTACTTCATTTCCTTCTTTCTTTCCTCTCTCTCTCTTTCTCTCTCATCCTCTTTTCTCAGCATTTCTGCAGCTGAAACCTGAAGTGCATCACCAATCTAAACAATTCCTTCATACCCAGAAGCCCCTCAGCACACGCATGGCCGAACCGCTCCGCGCCATAACTTCTCAGAAATCCTGATGCTAAAATATGAAAGTAACTTAAATTTTGATAAAGTCACCTGAAGTGAGCAGAATGTAATGCAGCAGCGTGATTTAAAATTGACAAGCCGGACATTAATGATCTTTTATTATTTTCATTATCGTCTCGTTTTTGGCTTACAGGTTCCTGTTCCACAGCCTGAAGTAAAGTGCGTCTCCTGAGCCGTCCACCAACCCCAGATATCAATAAAACCATTTTCACTAAACAGGGTGGTGTAATCACGTCGTGGGCCACAACAAATCAGACATGTGCTCTCGGACACACGGCTCATCTACAGGGCACGTATACGCACGTGCCATATGCACGCGATAAATCTGACTTGGAAAAAAAAAAAAAAAAAAAAGTTCAGATGAATAACAATAAAGCATTGAGGAGTGTGAGGTCTCAGAAAAGTCGCCCTTGGCCTGCACTGAAGCAGAATGCTTATGAGACGAGGGGGATGGAGGGATGGAGATTGTTCTGCAAAGAGGAGGAGGGAAAAGTAAGAGGCCCAAGTGGCAGATGCTCGCGTGCCTTTACAAACAACCCCCCCCCCCCCCCCACACACACACACAGACTGCACCCCCCCCCTTCCTAAATCCCCAGTGGTGATCTGGAGCATTCCGCTGTAATGGCCCTCCTCCTCCTCCTCCTCCTCCTCCTCCTCCTCCTGCTGCCGCTCTCCATTTCAGCCCCCTCCGGTCTCCACACGTCCCCCTTGTGCGGATCGGCTACGTCCCACCTGCCGTGCTCCCTTTGTGCTCCTGATCCCTCGTTTTCATTTCAATGACAAAGTTTAACTCTCCCATGGAGGAGGAGGGGCAGATTCGGCAGCACACACTCTCTAAAGGAAGCCATCTGACTGAACATATGACTGGGCCAGATTTCCAAACCAGTGCACATGTTTCCCCCCTTAGCCCACTTTAAGCTCTGCTGTAAAACTATTTATTTGAACAGGACATGATGCCTGTTTAGTGCTGCACCAATTTAGGTCTTTAGTGAGGGACAGTGGGTGCTGAAAGTCGATTGTTGGAACAGTCAGGAGGAATTGATTTGTGAAGTTGTGTTGGTTTCATTTGATTGAGCTGTTGCGTTAAACAATCTCATGCTTTCATGAAATGATCTAAACAGTAAAAAAAAAAGAAGAAGAAGAAGCTAGAATTAGCAGTAGGGTGAGAACCAGGCTTAGGCTTTAAATGTAGGATGCATCGATGCTGATGATATAAGATTATTACCAAATTTTAACCATTTAAAACCAATTTCCATTGGCTAGTCTTAGTATTAAAGCTTGTTCCTAGTAGCAATAATGAGAAACAGGGTTAATAATTATATATATTTGCTTTATTGCCATCTTAATATAGGAAATCCTACATCAGTTTGATTATTTCCAAGAAACTTTCACTAGCTAACTTTCCATGTTTTTTGCTGCATAGCATACGCGCAGGCTAGCATTGTAAATCGCTAACTTTCCCCGCGGCACGAATTTCATGGTTAATGAGAGCACTCAAACTAAAGCAAAATGTAGCAACTGGTCCAAAAACATCAAGGGAAGGAACTACAGCATCGTCCTATGTTACAGGTAGTTTTAAAATAATGCAAACATAAACTTGAAGAGTTAATCGATAGAAAAACAAAAAGCAAAAAAAAAAAAAAACAGCTATTCAGGGGGAACAATGAGTGAAAATGTCAGCCAGTATGTCGGTTTTATCAGTCAGCAACAATATTTTTGAAGCAATTATTATTATTTTTTAAAATAATGATTAAAAAAAAGTCATTCTGTACAGCTGTGCTTTTCCAACGTGAAGGTAAACATGTTCACTTCCACTGGAAGCTTATGCTAGTCAGGGTGACAAAGCTAGCTAGCGAATGCACCGCCTTTAAAATGAACTCCTCAACTTTATACAGAATTCTTGTATACAAACAGTAAACACAAGAGCTAAATGATGTCCCTAATTGATTAACAACAAGTACGGTTTGCATTACAAAATGAGTTTCAACAAGTACCAAGAAAACCAACAGTAACAAAAAAAAAAAAAAAAAAAACCCACATGCTAGTATTTGTGCTCGTTCTTGTATTTTTGTAACAGTATCGATGCCTCCTTAGTCTGTCCCTAGTGTACGATTCAATTGAATGCAATTCAACGAAATCCAACCTTGCTTGAATCCTTACAGATTTTACACCAGATCACGCTCGATCAAACATCTTCACGGCTTTGTGTGTGTTAGTTTAATAAAAACACGCAGACTTGGACTTCTTTGAGCATGAAATTGGATTAGAGTGCTGTAATGGCATTACATCTTCGAGTGAAGATTCACACATTGGAAATGGGTTTTAGAGAGAGAGAGAGAGAGAGACAGAGAGAGAGAGACAGAGACAGGGTGATGGACAGAGAGAAAGACAGAATGCGTGCACGAGTCCATTGATAACTTGATTATGCTTGAACACGCGCCCTGACTGTGCCAAATACACTGGATGGAAAGTTTGGCACGTGAGTATGAGAGGAATTTTAATATGAGAGTGTCCTTATTTAATTATCTCGGGATTTTAGCACAATATAAATCTTATTTATGAGCAGACCTGTACTGCTTAACTACCTGCATCAGACATATGCACTTACCCTTATGTAATTAGCAAGAAAAATGCGTTTACTGGAAAGTTTTTTTCTTTTTTTTTTTTTTTATTCATTTACTTATTTTTATGGTCTTCTTGTTCGGGCATTTATTTTCATTATTTGTTTTACAGTTTTATTGCTGTTCAGCCCTTAAAAAAAAAAAAAAAAACATGTTATTTACTATACCTTCTGCTGTATCCAACTGTACCTGGTCTATTTTTATTGCCTTGTGAAGCTGCTTTAAGGGCATTTTCTTTTTGGAATCTCCACCTTAACATTGATTTAACAAAGCAAATCTGTAATTAATAGTTGCAAAAACTTTGAGTAAAATAAATTTAATTAATGTGCACATTTTAACAGCCTTCATCAGATTTAGTACTTAATGTTATGTAGTTAATGAGAGTCATAAATTTTATTTATATTATGCTGTTTTTTTTTATTGTTTTACTGTATTTTTTAAAAGAATGTCCTATTTTAAGGAATTTTTCTGTTTCTTGTTCAAAAATTCATGATTGTTTTCACTTTTTAAATCTTCAATTGTTTGTAAAATATAACTTTATCCAGAATTACAAACTATTCATGATGTCAGTTTTTTCATCTGTCCTTTAAGTATTTTAGAGCTATTTTCCAAGTATTTGTTTTGACTTTTTAAATTATTCAAGTAAGAAATACAGTATGAGCTTGTAATTATATTTGTTTATTATTCGTCTATTCGTCTATTATGCATGTTTATATTACTTTTTTTTTAAATTGCCGAATAGTTTAGTTCAGGCATTTATTAGCAATCTCATAATTTTTTTGGTATTTTTGTTTAAAATAAATAAATAAATAAATAAATCTACATATTTTTTTTCTTTCTGTCAAGAACTTTACTAATAAATAAAATCTGTCATCATTGTAATTGTGTATCATTAATATTGGCTTTTGCTTTTTATGCTTCCTTTCATGTATTCATTCATAGATTCTTTAACCTCGGCATCCCTGTTGTGCCCCGAGATAACTTACCAAGCACGTATCTTATCTCTGTCCTGAATTTCGGCTCAGACCAGGCTAGCTGATCGTGAAAGATGATACCCAGAGAGAGGAAACAGGAACAGTTGTGTGCTAATGCACTGATTTGTGAAGTCTCCTTTGCTACGTTAGCTGCTCTCCACACCATCGTGTGCAATTAAACATCTGCTGATGGTGCCGGTGATGGTACATGTGGTGCTCTGAATTGCGGTGCAGTTTGTATTGTTTACTTCCTGCTGCGCTACATTAAAACCATCCAATTAGAACAATGATAACAATTAACAACAATACTTCACCATAGTTGCACCCGTGCTGTCTGGTTTACTCCCAATTGGTGTGAAAAAGCCCCTAATTCAGCACAATTATCTTGATTTTATTTGACTTTGGACCAACTTATTATTTCCTGCCTGGGTGGTATGTAATGAGAAGTCTTAAAGAGAGCGGTCAGATTGAAAGGGAAATACAAATTGCCTAGAAAACATATCAGCAGAACGTGGAAACAGGAAAAGGAATTACGCTTCCTGTAGAGATTAGATAAACATTGTACCTGGAAAGTCAGCTAAAATAGAGTCAGCCAATATGAAACTGGCCCTGTTTCGGCTACGGGGATAAATGGAGGGTGGAAGGTGTTTAATATTAACTAATAACAGATACTGGTGCATCAATAGTTCTTTTATAAATGTATTAAAATAAATAAACGAAATAAAAAATCTAGTTCGCTACTTAAGATTAGCTTTTCACTAACCACTGAAGGACAAGTGCCTTTCCAAATCAATTCACGTTTAACTTTTAATTAGGTAATTTATTTATTCATTATTTAACCTCGGCTTCACTGAACTCCATCGAGCCATCCGGAATTGTACTGAACTACCTCCTTTATATGCATTTTATTTAATTGCACATAAGAGCATTTTATATAAAGGTTCGGCTTATGTAAAACGCATCACATGTTCCCGTCTATCTCATGTCTGGATGCTGAAATACAGATGGTTCTTGGTCCGAGCTGCATTGCCCCGCATTGCTCCAGATGGTGTACCCCAACCCCCCTCAAAATACCCCCCCCCCCACAACTAAACCCCCAAAATCGCAGTACATCCTACATCATATGTCCCTAGATTTAGCATATAGCATCTTGTAAAGTTTAGCATCCTGTAAAGTTCCACCAAACGCTGATGTTAAGGTATAGTAAAACTAGTGAACTACTCGGTTTTATTTACCACCTCAGACTTTAAAACCAGGATGTATCAGACTCTCCTGATCCAAAATTCTGCCTGACAGCTCAGCCTTGACCAAAAAAAAAAGAAGATGTGAGGTAGGTTTAATTGGCTGAGGAGTCATTTTAACACACGCGTTTGTTCCTGACCAGACATTTATGCCATGACGTTCATTATTTTTCGCATTTAATTTGATTTATTTATTTATTTATTATTATTTTTTTTTTTTTATCAGGATCTTCTTTCAGGAAAGTTGATAATCTTGATCTGTTTAACTCCTCTATTTTTTTCTCTGCATGTACTGTATTTAAACATTCGCAGGATTTTGCAGTTGAGTATAAAATGTTACCCCGAGATGATTACCAGTGCAAAATCCGGAGAGATCAGGCAGATGCTCAGTAGCTTGACCCTTGCGAGGAAGAGCATTCATTCACTCAGTGCTGGGAGGGGGGGGGGGGTGGTTTGGGGAGAATCCTTTTCATCACTAATTCTCCACGGTCATAGTGCATGTGCTCGAGTGTGTGTGTAAGTGAACAGTCTTCAGTTAGCTCATCATTCTCGAACATTTATAACAATCTATAAAACACACTGTAAAAGTGAACGCTGTGTGTTTAATGCAGCAGCTCGACTTTAGTCAAGGCCTCATTGTCACCAAGCTCATAAAGTCTGTTGAAGTCCACCATGAAACACACACACACATTATATATATATATATATATATATATATATATATATATATATATATATATATATATATATATATACAAGGTGTATTGTAAAAGAGAGAAAAAGAGAAAGAGCAAAAGAAAAAAAAAGAATGCTGTTTTTGGTCTAAAGAGAAAGTTTTTTGCAGCTTGTTCTTGTTCTTAATCATGGCACTGTTGTAACCGAGCCGTACTGTTGCAGCACACTTCTCCATTTTGTCTTTCTTTCTTTCTTTCTTTCTTTCTTTCCCCATGGTGGGGGGGGGGGGCGGGGGGGCTGAGATTTTTTCGGGGTTTGAGAAAAAGTTTGTGTGAGTCCAAGGGGTGGGGGTTAGTGTGTGTGTGTGTGTGTGTGTGCGCGCGCTCGCGCTTTTGTATGCGCTTTTCAGAGCTGCAGCCTGAGCGCCAGAGTCGCAGACGGCGAGAGGGCGCGTAAGAGCGCGCGCGCGCGCACACACACACACACACACACACACACACACTCTCTCTCTCTCTCTCTCTCTCCAAGGCGCCTCCCACAGACACACACAGAGGCGCGCGCGCGCGCACACACACACACACACACACACACACAAGGCACAGTTTCTCACTCTGGAAAGAAAGTGTCCGGGTGTAGTAGTGTGTAGGATTAGGTCGGAGTCGGGGCTGAAGCGCGGCATCTCCGGCTCCTGATGTCTCCTCCGAGGAATACTTAAAGCGCCGAGGGGAAACTAAAACCCTTGGACTTGTATTTATTTATGTATTTATTTTTTATTTATTTATTTTATTCGGTATCTGGTCGATGCAGAACGGGTGCACAAGGATTTAACATGCTCCGGTGTTAAGAGGAAGTAACACTACAGACCCTGTTTGGAATTACGCATTATTATTATTATTATTGTTATTATTATTTTTATTATTGTTTTCAATCTTCCTGGAACCATGGCACAGATGAAGACTCGCACCGGAGCCGCTGCGCGCGCCCTCCTCGCGCTCCTGCACCTCGGGTTCCTGGTGACGCCGGCGGCCGCGGTGACGCGCGACCCCCCCGGTAAGTCTCTGAAGTACAAAGTTCTGGAGGAGCAGCGCGTCGGCACGGTGATCGGCAGGCTGCGCGAGGACGCCGCGGGGGCCCTGGCGCGTCTGCCGACCTCGGTGTCGCCGCGCTTCCGCGCCATGCACGCCGGCGGCAGCGCGCCGCTGATCGCCGTGCGCGAGGAGGACGGGGAGATCAGCGTGGGCTCGCGGATCGACCGGGAGGCGCTGTGCGGCAGCCACCCGAACTGCACGCTCGAGTTTGACGTCGTCATCCTGCCCACCGAACACCTCCAGCTGTTCCGTGTCCAGGTCGAGGTGCTTGACGTGAATGACCACACGCCCAGGTTCGCCCGTTCGGTTGTGCCCGTGGAGATTTCCGAGAGCGCCGCGGTGGGGACGCGTCTCCCACTGGACGCTGCTTCTGACCCGGATGTGGGCGACAACGCCCTCCATGCCTACTCGCTGGAACGAAACGGCTTCTTCCGCATCGACGTCCGTACCCGCACCGACGGTGCCCGCTACGCCGACCTGGTTGTTGTACGAGAGCTGGACAGGGAGAGCCAAGCTAATTTCCAACTTCTCCTCAGCGCAGCGGATTCGGGCTCACCGCCACGGTCTGGGTCGACACTTCTCAAAATCAACGTTCTGGACTCCAATGATAACAGCCCGGTGTTTGAACAGCAGGCCTACTCTGTCAGCCTTCCTGAAAACTCTCCACCCGGAACACTACTGGTGGATTTGAATGCCACCGACCCGGATGAAGGAACCAACGGCAAGATCATCTACTCCTTCAGCAGCCATGTGTCCCTTAAGATTCTCGAGACATTCAGGATTGATTCTGAAACTGGACAAATCACTTTAATCAAGAAGGTGGACTATGAGACCAGTACGTCCTATGAGCTTGACGTCCAGGCACAGGACATGGGGCCTAACTCAATTCCAGGCCACTGCAAGATCATTGTTAAAGTGGTGGATGTAAATGACAATAAGCCCAAAATCAATATCAACCTGATGACGCAGGGGAAGGAGGAGGTGGCCTACATCTCAGAGGCGGCACCGGTGGACACCTTCATCGCGTTGGTGCGCGTGGATGACAGTGACTCTGGTCTGAATGGAGAAGTGACGTGCAAACTGCACGGCCATGGACACTTCCGGCTCCAGAAAACCTACGAGAACAATTACATGATCCTGACCAATGTTTCTCTAGACCGTGAGAAGCGGTCTGAGTACAGCCTGACGGTGATTGCTGAAGACAGGGGTTCTCCTAGCCTGTCTACCATCAAACATTTCACCGTGCAAGTTCAGGATGAGAACGACAACCCGCCTCGCTTTGAGAAGAGCCGCTATGAGATCTTTAAGTCTGAGAACAACTCACCTGGTGCATATCTCACTTCAGTGTCAGCCACTGATCCAGATTTGGGCACCAATGGTCAAGTAACCTACTCCGTCCTGGAAAGCACGGTTCAGGGGGCCTCCATCTCCACCTACGTGACCATCGACCCATCCAATGGTGCTGTATATGCTCTGAGGAGCTTCGATCGTGAGGAGGTGGGCCGCTTGGCCTTCACTGTTCAAGCGCAGGATGGAGGAGGCGGGGCCTCACTCAGTGCCAATGCTACCGTCATTTTGACTGTTCTTGACGAGAACGACAATGCTCCAGTAATTGTGGCACCAGCACTCAGCAACCACACAGCCGAGGTGCCACTTTGGAGACACGCCGAACTTGGACACTTAGTGACGGTCATCAAGACCACCGATCGAGATGCAGGAGCCAACGGAGAAGTGACGTGCTCCATTATGGGTGGAAATGAAGAGGGGCTGTTCTTAATGGAACCACGAAGGTGTGAGCTCAGGACCAACGGAAGTGTGGACGTGGTGGGACGAGAAAGTTTTGACCTGGCTGTTTTGGTTCAGGACCGCGGGGCATCTACGCGTCTCTCCACTCGTGCCATTCTTCATATCCTGTTACGAGACCACCCTGAGAGTCACTTTATCATCCCTGATTCCAGCAGCCAGGCCACACTCGACCTTTCCATGATCATTATCATCTCCCTGGGTGCTATCTGTGGTGTCCTGCTGCTTGTCATGGTCTTGTTTGCGACACGCTGCTCTCGAGACCAGAAGGACCCTCGTCATTCCTACAACTGCCGTGTGGCAGAGTCCACTTACCAGAACCACCCCAAGAAACCGTCCCGGCAAATACACAAGGGTGATATCACACTGGTGCCCACTGTGAATGGGACGCTGCCTGTGAGGGCACATCCACGCTCACCTTCAGGGTCTCCAGCTCCTGACAGCAGGCACAGCCATCACAGCCGGCAATCACTCAACAGCCTCGTGACCATCTCCTCTAATCATGTGCCAGAAAACTTTGCCTTGGAGCTTGCTCATGCCACACCACCTGTGGAGGTAAGAGTCTGTTTATGTGTATGTGTGTGTGTGTGTGTGTGTGTGTAATAAATAACTACTCAAATAACCCATCACACATATACTAATGTATTTCTAACCTACATTCTAAAAATTAAAAAATAAAATGTAAAATTATTAATGATCTTTGTATGTTGCCCTTAACTTGTTATATGTGTATTGAAACCTTATAATTCTGTTTGTTGCTATGAGTATAGCATTGTACACTTTTATTTGTATGTGCGTAGAGTATTTAATTTTTTTCCATCCATTAACCCATCCATAAGGCATGATCCCTCGTCCACACCCGCCTACCCCCCGGCCCCCCCCCCCCCCCCCTAAACCTCCCCGCTGTGTGTTGCATTGCTGTCTGGTCCACCATTACTCATTTTTTCGTTTTCCATGTTTTTTGTTTGCCCCTCCCCCTTTTTTGTTCTTTTCTTCCTGTCCGGCGATAGCAAGTCTCACAGCTTCTGTCCATACTTCATCAGGGCCAGTACCAACCCAGACCGAGTTTCCGTGGCAACAAATACACTCGGAGCTACAGGTAACCAATCGCCTCTCAGCCCTTCGTGCTTACAGACTTTCCCCAGGTTCTAGACTGGGCGTTAGACGGCTCAGAGCTCAGAGAACCTAAGGAAGTGAAATGTGCTCAACCCTAAGTCCTATTTTGCTGCCTCCATTTTGTTAAAAGAGGAAAAAAAGCATGTTTTTTTCTTCATATAAAGTCACCTGCTTCATACAGATCGATTTATTGTTTGCTGCTTCGTAATGGAGGCTGAAAAAAAAAAGTCCAGTAAAAGTTCATAGCCTTGCATTGCAGTACACAAGCTTTTGTAGTGGTGATGTGCATGAGTCCATAGATAGCGTGAATGAAATTCTTACGTAATGAGAAATCTTTATAAATCCGTTTATTTGATTATTTTCCTAGGTATGCGCTGAACGAGATGGATAAGTTCAGTCTGAAGGACAGTGGCCGAGGGGACAGTGAGGCCGGAGACAGTGATTGTGAGATGGGAAGAGAGTCTCCGTTGATGGGAGAGGGATTTGGAGAGGTCTTCACTCCTGATGGACAGCACCGACTACATCCAGGTAAACCATAACTAGATGATCACCTACCCTTTTAAACATTCCATCCATTCTAATCTTTAGCCTGAAGCCACTATAGCTACTGTCCATGTCAGCTATTTACTACCAGAGGCAGCATAGTCCACCTAGCATGGCCTGTATGGATGTTTGTGGAAGTTTTCTTTTCATTTGGACACAAGACTTGTTAGGATGGCTTCCCTATCTAGCTGAACCCAGTCAGAGGAAATGCTCACTACCTGGTTTTATGCACACGACTTGGCTAATGAAGCTGTGATTGATTTACAGGAGAGATTTGTGCCATCCCTCCCACTCAGATCATTACCAGGTTCATGGGATCATTGGGATTCAAACTCCTGATCTCCAGATGATGGAGCGCTATTCAGTCCACCTCTTCAAATTACACACTGCATACTTCTTTTTCTTTAGATGTTTCGCTGATAATTGTGTTTTTAACAGCATAATTCTTGCCTGGATCTTGAAACACGGTTACGCATCAACTTTAATTAGCAGCCTGATTCCTTGAAAAAGCTCATTTTTCCCCCCTGTAAATCTACCTAGTTTAATCTTTGCATCTTCCCTTTTTATGTGAGCGAGACCCAAATCAATGCCTTGCTGAGGTTTGGCAAATGCACCAGATTTTGTTTTTATTAGCTCTAAGATGTATTATAAATGGCCCTTTCAAAGCTAATGGGCCCGTAATGAAGTCCCTGGGATGTGACGGAGCAACAGCGTGCATGTTTAATGAAGGTTATAATTTGCCATATTTGATTTGAATTATATATTCTTTAGAAGGGATGGTGAGGAAAGTGAGCAAGAGAGAGAAAAGAGACAGACAGAAAGCGAGGCAGCCCGAGCGGGAGAGCTTTTATTCCATTGTTCGGCTGTAAACAGACTTATTTGAATGGTTAAGAGGCTGAATTAATTTGGTGTTCCAGGTTTTACGCATATTGTGCTAGTGAGTGCACTCAGAGAATTAAATGGAGTTCAGAGGCGGCGGGAAAAACACGGCGCATTAGCTATTATCTGAATCATTTCATTTCTCTAAAGGCTTGAGAGGAAAAGACGAGTCTCGCACAAAGGCGGCCATGTTCAAACGTGATGTCCTTTTCACGAAAGGACCCTTAGTCAGTTTGAGAAAATAATTAACAAAGCAAGCTAATGTGAATTGTTTGTTATTTGTTTTTTTTTTCCGTGGTGTGTTTAGCGATGAAGCTGTGTACGGAAGAGTGCCGCGTCTTGGGTCACTCCGATCAGTGCTGGATGCCCCCGCTGTCCGCGCAAGCCTCAGCCGATTACCGGAGCAACCTTTACATTCCTGGGGAAGATCCTCAGCAGGCTCCTGCCCCCGAAACCTCCCAGTCAGGAGAGTCCACCCTGAGGAAGAAGAGCTTCTCTACATTTGGTAAAGAGAGCGAGGAAGAGGAAGGCCAAGAGGGCGACGCTGAGAAAGACGAGGACGTTTGCGGGACCACATCTCTGCTTTCCGAGATGAACAGCGTTTTCCAGAGGCTCCTGCCTTCATCACTTGATGCCTACACTGAGACGAATGAGACAGAGCGAGCGCCAGTAGGGGCGGGGTCGCTTGAAAGGAGGAAGGGACACCTGCCAGGTAAAGCGAACGCCGCGTCAGCCTATCAGCACGGCGTGGCAGCCTGGGCCGCCAACACACATTTCCAGAACCCAGGTCATGGCCACGCGCCTGCCAGTCACATGACTACCTCGCTGGCGGCTCCGCCCCTCACCACACCTCTATCGATGTCAGCTTCCTGTTCAAAATGGCTGCCGGCGATGGAGGAGATTCCAGAAAACCACGAAGAGGACGAGCTCGAGTCGGTGCTGCACGGCAAACGTTGCGAGAGCCGCAGCGAGATCATGGACGCAAGCGAGCTTGTCGCGGAGATCAACAAACTCCTACAGGACGTGCGGCAAAGTTAGAAACCGATATCGCTGGACATGGACACACAATGTGCGAAAAGTGGTATTTAAAAGAAACAAGTGAAGAAAAAAAAATATCCGAGACCTGCAATTGTCCTTAAAGTTGCATTTCTGACCGTCACGTGTTTTGTGAATGCTAATTATCCAAATGATGTATGGATTTCCATGTTTCTTTTTGTTTTTTGGGACACAGTGTACACAATGTGAGTGTATTTATCTTTGTATTTTAAAAATACAATTTGTAGTCTTTATATTTATAAAAAAAAACACCATGTACATAAACCTAAGCAATCAGATTTTTATTTTTATATTTTGAATGCATGTTGAGAAAATAATCAAGGCTGACATGCTGATGTAAATAGTCCTATTTATGAGAAACAAACAAAAAAACACCCAACACATTTTTATGTTATTGTTACATATATAATATAAGTATATTGAGATTATTGTGTTATGGGGAGGGGAGCATGTTAGGGTTTCGTATTTATAACATTGTATTATTGATGTATTGTGTCAAGCTCGGTTTATGACATAAATAAAAAAAAAGAAATTGGACCCACAGTCAAGGACTGCTCCTGTCATCATCATGCATGGCATCTAACGTGTGTGTGTGTGTGTGTGTGTGTGTGTGTGTGTGTGTGTGTGTATACATATATAAATATATATATTTTTTGCTATATGGTTAAATTGATATATATTTAATTATTATTAATATAGAATATTATATAATACTATACATCATACTTTTTTCCTTTCCTAAGTGTGTATACATTTTCGGCTATATATTTGGCTATACTGTCTATCCTTTTACAGCATCTCTTCACCTTCGCTCTTATCGCCCCCTGCTGGTCAGTCATAGGAAGTGACTGAAAATTCAATTTCCTGCCATGAAAAAGTCAACACTCAAAGTCATGATACCTAAAGTGGACACACAAGAATATAATGAATAACAATGTAAAATAAAAATATTAAATATCTCTTTCATATGAATATGTCTCATATCTCATATGTCTCCGGACATATGAGATTTTTTATTATAATTATTTTTTTGATGTGTTGAATTGATCTGAAACGTGTCAAATCAGAGCCCCCTAGAGGCAACAAAGTGTAATAACATCTTGTTTTTTTTTTTCCCACAGAGCTTCAAGCAAACGTTGCCACAAAGTTGGACGTATTTCCCTTCACAGGGGATTAGGGGCCTGACTGAAACACCTGAATTTAATTATTAACTGTATGTTCCGGTTATATGAAATCTACTTTTGAAGATGTAAATTCGTGAAACTCGAGTAACGCCAGAGATCTCAAGCTGACCAGAAAAAAACACACATTTGTTTTTCACTCATACAGGGGCGCAGGGGGCTTGGAGCCTATCCCAGGAGACTTGAATGAGGGAATGAGGTGTGGAACACCCTGGATGAGATGAACATACACACACACACTCACACTCTAGGGCCAATTGGGAACGCAAGTTAGCCTAATCTGCATGCGTTTGTACTGTGGGAGGAAACCCGCCTGGCACAGGGAGAACCCGAGGTGGGACTCGAACCCGGACCCTGGAGGTGTGAGGCGACAGTGCTAACCACTAAGCCACTGGACCGGCAAATGAAACTAAATATCCACTATAAAAGCACATCCCAGACCTGCAATATGGACTCCTGACAGAGGGCTAAGTCTGTTCTGTTTCACAATCAGAACGAAATGGCTGCCGCTTCTGCTTGAGTTTAGGATCATGATCGAGTTCATGTGAATTTTAAACCCTCAAACAGGAACAAGCATTTATAAATCATCATTATCAATTTTCTTGTGTGAGAATGACTGGAGTGATTGGGGGAGCTAGCAAGAAATCCAGTCCCCACACGGACCAGTGCTAACACGCTAACAGTGCTCACTCTCTACTCCGGAAACATCACCTTTCATTAAAGTTTAGGGATTCCTTAAAAGTTCCTGTTAACTGATGTTTTAGTGACGCTTACAAGAACGTTCAGGTGTGAAATAATGTGTTAGTAAAATTCTGATCCTAAATGATATTTTCATGCTAGTTGCTTTATTTTTTGCTAACTGTTAGCGTTTTTAATCGTTCCTGAACATTCCATTTTTTTTACACTTGAGCGATATTTAATAAGACATTCCACTTATTTATATAGTTAGTTTTAAAAACAGATGGTTTTTAAAGTCAAGGCAAACGCAGGTTTGTGTGTGTGTGTGTGTGTGTGTGTGTGTGTGTGTGTGTGCCCATGTTTTTCGCTTTCCCTTTCAGTATACCTATGAAAGATTTTCCAACCAAAATCTAGTCAGCTTAAGAATGTTTGACTTTGTTCATGTCTGAATGTCTGTACTTTTCATGTTTTAATCCGCAATCAGCGAGCTGAAACTCCGTCTAACAGGGTCGAGACGGAAATCGATGAACGACGCAAGGAAAAAGTGAAAAGTCAAAAGTTGCTTGAACATTTCTGTTTTTCAGCATGCAGCCTTGATATGAACAAATAAAATGAAAAAAAGAGGAAAACAAAACACTCTCTCTTTCTCTCTCTCTCACACACATGCACACACACACGCACACACACACACACACACACACACACACACACACACACACACACACACACACACAGATAGTCCATGTTTAATTCCTCACACTCAGTTGCAGAGCACTGTTGTCACTGGCATGTCATCGAACACACACACACACACACACACACACACACACACACACACACACACACAAATACTGACAAACACAGCTGTTTAGAAATACACACACACACTGTCTAACAGCTGGATGGCTTTAATGCAGATGTTCCCTGATGAAACATCACAGAAACACAAGTAGTATATAAGTGTATATATGTGTGTGTGTGTGTGTGTGTGTGTGTGTGTGTGTATATACTGGATTGTGGGAGGGGACATATTATTATTATTATTTTTCTGTTTTATGTAGCATTGTCTTTTTTTCTTTTTTTCATTGTGTTCCGTTATTTTTTTTTTATTTTCATGATTTTTCTTTTTCCTTTTACATATATTGTTCACAAAACATATACTTTAATTTTTTTGTTTAGTTTTTAGCTGTTTTATTTGGCTTTTGTCTTTTTTTTTTTCTCTTCCAAAAAGCAGCTTTTATCTGGAAAAATAAATTAATTCAACAACAACAATAAAAAAATCCTTTTATCCTCAATTCTCATTCATTTACTTAGTCAATAATACTAAGTATTACCAACACACACACACATACACACACACACACACACACACTTCATTAGAGAGAACAGATGAATCGGGCGTCTTCATTCTGTTGGGCGAGTCAGAAAGTCGACATAATTACACCAATTAACCGACCTAGAAAAGCCAGCGTGTGACATGAGCCTGATTACGTGTGTGTACGAGAATGTGTGTGTGTGTGTGTGTGTGTGTGTGTGTGTGTGTGTGTGTATTTGTGTGAGACTGGTAATCATGACTCTATTCTTTCTCCGTTGTTGCTGCTGCTCAGAACATTGTGAAAGATGTTAATGTTGTTTGTTAATTACTAAAACGAGCTTTAGGCCAAATAAGCGCCATCGCTGTGGCCGAGAACAGAGAGAACCTGGCTGCTAGAAAGCACTAACCGCGTGATTAGAAGCACTGTACGATGTCGAATGCATATTAATCCGCCTCATTATACAGGGCTAACGAGGCTGTGTGATAACGCTGCTCTCTCGAGCGGGACGGGCTGAAAGGATTCCCGAGGTCACCTGTGTTTAAGAGCGGAGCCGGAGCCACACCGAGCCTCGGAAGCCATCGTTACGCTCCTACTGTACGCCGGCTCCTGTGATTAATAACACCATTAGCAGCGAGTGTGCTGATGGGAGCAGCTGGTCATACTGATAGGAGGAAATGTACAGTGACAGTGATGATGACAGTGAGCGAAGATTAAACGCAGCAATAACACACTAATCATAACCATCAGCACCGGCGCACGCCATGGTGAGCTCTTCACAGAGGAGGAAAGATTCATGGCTGGCACCAGTGCACGGTTGAATCCTTGACTTTGATTGGTTAGGAGGTGTGTGTGTGTGTGTGTTTTGTATAACCAAATGTACCTTGAATGACAGGATTATATTAAGGTGACTGATGTGATAATGTGTTTTTCTTTTAACAGCTTGTTCACATGACCTAAGACCTAATTAACAGATCAGAGAAAGTGTCGATGGTTCGAATCCCGCCTCATGGTCGGTGTGCATGGAGTTTGCATGTTCTCCCCGTGCTTGGTGGGTTTCCTCTGGGTACTCTGGATTCCTCCCACAGTCTAAAGACAACCAGATTAGGCTAATTGGTGTTGCGTGTGTGTGTGTGTGTGTGCGCGCATGTGTGGCCTGCGAGGGATTGGCTGCACTCTCTGTCTCTTTCACTTTGCTTTGTAAAGGTTTCCAAGCATGGACAACAGAGTTTATACCGTACTTTGCACTGTGCTGTCCAGTTTCATGGAAATGATGCAGAGAAAGAGAGAGTGAAAGAAGTGATGCTGGTGAAGAACAAGGGGTTATGAAAAATGAGTCCAATGTGAAAGTGCAGTTCCTCAAAAGACCACTAGGAGCTGGCTTCAAAAATGAGTCAATCCCCTATACAGCCCCATGTTAAAATGCTACACGGCTCATCTTTTGTTTTCCTACTAAACGAATTTTCAGAAGTTTACACGCCTCCCTTACTCCCAGATCAGGTCAAACAGTTCTGACTGAGATGTTTACACATTGTTTTTTTTTTTTTTGTTGTTGTTGTTGTTTTTATTCCGATGGGCTGTTATTCTTATTATTAGGAAATATTAGCATCCATGTACAGTAAATGGAGGTAATGATGGGATGTTTTTATTTATTTATTTATTTATTTGAGTGTCTGTTTGTTCATGCAGAACTCTCATTTGGGAGTAAAACTGTATTTAATGAGACTAAGAATGTCCAAATGGCCAATAAATCCCACCCAATTCCCCGGAGAAAAAAAACTCACGACCAGACTGACAGCCCTGATGTTTTCCTAAACCAGGAGACTTCACAGTATATTGTAAAAACCCAGAGCTGTGTATTGACAGGCCCAGGTTTTATGATTTTTACTACAAATTCCAACAAATTTACCAATCGTGATGAATGTTGAGTACTCATATGGCAAGATTGTGCCCTGTATACATGGAGTGACCTGAAGTGATCCATCACTCACCAGCACGAGCTGGTTTGTTTTTTGAGCATGCTGAGTTTTTTGATTTGTAGTTTTGCCTGAGGTCCACCGTATGTTTCCTATTCGTGGTCATTCTTGGTCACTCGTGGCCTTCCACAGTCGGTTCTGGCCAGTCACAGCTGGCCAAAGGGCTTTGGGATCCTACAGAGACCTACAGAATAATTACCGTAGCACTTTTGGGTGGTTACAGTGAGTACTTTAGCACATGAACACACACAACTACGATTCTATGACAAACAGCTGTGGTGTGCTTCGAATCAGCTCAGCACCATGGCACATGACTGCAGGGCGCTAACCATCAACAGGACTTTGACAAATAAATAAATAGTAATTAAATGTTGTTATTCATGGTCTTACTGTACCAAATCATTGGCTGTTTTGTGCTTTTTTATAGGCATCACTGTATTTTGTCATCACTCTGACTTCGAGTCATCGCTACGCTAATAATTGTGACACAGATCGAGTCATGGGCAAGCAATCATTTTGAAATCATAGAATTTGATAGCAAAAAATTTAACTGAGACCTGAAACTACATCCATCCATCAGCATTATATAGGTAGTAGGCAAAAATAAATGAATGAATAAATAAATAAATAAATAAATAATAAAAGTTCCCATTTCAGATTGGGTTAGTTTATTGTCTGAATCAAGAAAAGACAACGACCAAGGAGATTAGAAATGACTGGAATTGGTTAAAATTTTTATTTTAGTTTTAATTTTTTCCCTCTCTGATAACACACAGTATTCCAGGATTTCAATTTTAAAAACAGTGGTTCTGAGAGGGGAGGCACAGTGGTTTAGCGGTTAAAACCTTGATTTTGCCTTCCACCTCCAGGGTCCAGGTTCAATTCCCGCCTCAGCTCTGTGTGCATGTAGTTTGCATGTTCTCCCCGTGCTTGGAGGGTTTCCTCTGGGTACTCCGGTTTCCTCCCACAGTCTAAAGACAACCAGATTAGACTAACTGACATTCCCAAATTGCCTGTAGTGTGTGTGTATGTCTGTGTGCCCTGCAATGGATTGGCACCCCATCCAGGGTGTTCCCTGCCTCATGCCCCAAGTCTCCTGGGATAGACTCCAGGCCCACCACGACCCTGAATACAGGATAACGTGGTGTAGACGATGAGTGAGTGAGTGGTTCTGGAAGCACGAGGAATCATTACAATTTCCCTTTACTAGAACTAAAATCAGATCCATGAAAATGGTGTGTTAAGAGTGTGTTGGAATGGAGGATCCCTGACTGAACTCAACCCCACTGAACACCTTTGGGATGAACTGGAACTGGAGACTTCTCACCATCTCAACATCAATGCCTGAGCTCAGCTAATGCTCGTGTATCTGAATGAACATGAATCCCTACAGCCATGCTCCATCTAGTGGAAAGCTTTCCCAAAAGAGAAGAGCGGAGCAGTTTATAAAAGCAAAGCAGGACTGAAACTGGAACGGGACAAGCGACAAGCACAAACGGGTTTGATGCTCAGGTGTTCACAACATTTACCGTTGTTCACAAACCAAATATTGTATTTCTGGGGTTCTGAAACGTTTTTGTTAAGCTCCAGTTTCTGCAATAATCAGAAATTACAGTCCTGGTATTTAGAAACTTCATATTCCGTTAATACAAAAAATGCCCAATCCAATTTACTTACTTCAGAGACAAAATCTGATGATATCTTGTATTTTTATATATAAATATGTATATTTTTTGCACCACACACACACACACACACCTTGCAAACTGCTGCTACAGTCTAAAATATTGCTCACATGCTGTTTAGATTATGAACACAAACTGCAAGCACTGCAAAATATAGCATGGAACGTTACAGTGCCCCTGTCATCTCTGGTGAAATGGCTCAGAATTAAACAAATTATTATTTTTTTAATAATATTTCACATTTGTAAATATAATGCTTAATGCTTAAAGTCTTTGTGCACATAAAAAAAATCTCGTGTGTCCCCATTTAAATCTTTCACATGTAAATACCTTTCAATGTACAGCCTTAAAAGTTATCCCTATACCAATCTAGAACAAAATTCTGGAACTGGTGTCTCCTTCCATAAATCATAAACACACGTCTCCTCCCTAGGAACCTCAGCACATCGACAATTACGAGTTTTAAATACAAATGTGTTCCTATAAGCATATTGACATGAATGTTACTTGTAAAACTATTGACCGATCAGATTCAGCTGATGTTCAGGCAAATGAATCCACAATCCGTTCTGACCAATCAGATTCAGAATCAGAATTCAACCTATACACTGCATCCTTGTATGTGGCTTTAAGCTGTGATGGTTTCTCTGCCACCAGATGGCAGTATTTATACACATGTGTCTTCCTTGCATTTCCCCCCCCCCCCCCCCTTTTTTTTTCTTCCATTTCATTCATATACACAGAAAAATCAGCTCCCCTGTTGGCTTAGCTATTCATGAGCAGACGGACTAAAAGCATGTAGAGTGGCTGAGGAAGGAAAGAAAAGGAGAATAAGAAGCGCTGGAAATGTTCTCGGTGCTGTGAAAGCTGATTGGTATAATCCAAGCCCCCGTTAACTGAATGGCGAAATCAGCGTACGCCGTGAATCGTATGAGAATCGGGAAATTAATGCACACTTTGAACGAATGCGTCTTTTCCCATTGTAGGCATTTCTATAAATTTGTAAATCTCGCTCTTTAGGAGGAGGAGGTGGAGAGATGAAACTTGGGCTAATTAGAAAGCAGTAGAGAGAGCGAGCGAGAGAGAGAGAGAGAGAGAGAGAGAGAGAGAGAAATAGAGAGAATGAGATGCTAATGCAGGCTTTTATCTGGTTATTGAAACTTCCCATACAGACCAAAGTGCATGAAAATGAGTGAGAGAATGAACGTTTGTGTGAATTTCCATGTGTGTTTCCACACAGGTCCTCTCCCCGAATGCTGGTTGCCAAGGCGGCGTCGCCATGGCTGCGATGTTGTACAACTGAACTGTACCATGGGCAGAGTGCGATCGCTAAAAAATAAATAAATAAATAAATAAATAAATAAAACAAAATTACAAGAAACAGGTTAAACAGATTAACCTCAAAAGCAGCACTACTGTATATTAACCCCCACGTAAAGACTGTAAACACTTTTTTTCCACAATTAGGATTTGAACGTACTGTCCGTAAAACATCATCCGCGGTCGGCTCCTGGTGAATTCTCCATTCTAATTGGTCAGAAGGTGTTGATTCATTTTCTATAACAGGAGTGAGGCTTCAAGTCACAGGTTTTAGTTGAGGTTAATATAAAGACCCCTTTTTAACCAAAGAGTCAAATTATAACAAACAACAAAAAAAAATATATAATAATCTTGTCTCCAAGATTAAGAAAAGCAACAAGGCTGTCAGTCTGGTCAAGAGAAGTTTCCTCCGGCGAATTGGATTGGACTTATGGGCATTTGTACTTGGCTGTTTTGTGCCTTGTCTTAAGTTTTTTGAATTCTTAGTCTCAAAAAAAAAAAAAAAAAAATATATATATATATATATATATATATATATATATATATATATATAAGCTAGTGAAAAAACAAAGAGCAACACAGATTCCCTAAAGAATGCACAGGAACGAATGTATGGACTAAGAGAAGAAAGCTAATGGAATTAAGGAGACTAGCTAGTGGACTAACAGAAGCTACCTAGTAAAATAACATACAGTAGAATTAAATAGACTAACTTGGGGAAACTAGTTTGTGGACAAACAGAAATGGCTATTATTATAATTATTATTATTAGCTAGTGGACTAATAAAGACTATCAAGTGAAATAACAGAAACTACAAAGTCACTAGAAAGAGTAACTAGTGTACTAGCAGAAACTAACCAGTAGAGTAACAGAGGGTAGTTAATGGACTGAAGCTGCCAAGTGCACTAACAGAGGCTACTAAGTGAAATAAGAGAAACTAATAAGTAGAATTTTAGACTCACTAGTGCAGTAACAGAAACTCACTAGTCAATTATTATTATTATTATTATTATTATTATTATTATTATTATTATTATTTATTTATTTATTTTGCAACTAACAGAAGTGAAATAAGAGAAACTGGAAAGGAAATTTTAAAGATTAACTAATGTACGAGCAGAAACTAGCCAATGAACATACAAAGGCTAGCAAGTGGCTATTGGATGAGAAAGACTAGCTAGTGGGCTAAAATGTGACTAGCGTGTGGATTTACTGAGATTAGCTCTTTTTAAAAATCTTTTAATTGAATTACAAGATAGTTTTATATTACAATACACATTAAAGGAAGCCAGATATTTGGATAACGCTCAGCACACACGAGTGTTGTTAACTTTTCCAACATCTTAATGAAGAACCAGAAGAAGTACAGTAAGCACTTATTGATTAATATTTGAACTCCTCTAATCTGGCTCTTCCTTCACCCTGTCTCTGTACAGGTCAAAGGGTCAGAGGTCACAGGGCAGCCCGGGAGCATGACGATGCTGCTCTCTGACTTGACGTTAGCGCTGCATGTTTGATTAGCTTTTCTCTGCTGCCTCTGTGATTTTAGAGGATTTGATATTCCACAGGCTGCTGTGACCCGGTCAGGCTCAGCCGCTCAGTGGCATTTTGCAGCTCTCTCTCGCTTTCACACTCTCTCTCTCTCTCTCTCTCTCACACTCTTTGTGTCCGTGTGAGTGTGTGTGTGTGTTCTTGTGTTAAAGCGGCAGGTTGTGCAGTGGCCCAAAGTCCCTCACATGATCCGGTACCTGCAGAGTGACCACACAGCCTCTGACTCCTGATATTCCTCCTCTTCTCTGTCAGGTGTTAGATACTTTAGCAGTGAACTCCAAGCTCAGGTAGGAGAGCGGAGTTGCTCATCACAGAATCAAACCGGACTCAGCTGCTGTCAATCAGAGACGTCCTGATTCACTCGGACTCCTGAACAGAGGAGGGTGAAAACAGTTCTCTGGATGACATCAAAAGCTGGAAGATGTTTTTATTATTATTTAAATTGTTTAAAATTTTCTTGGTTCTATTTTACCCTCACCAGGCAGATACTAAGGATGGATGAATGAAATACTTTAGATGCATCATTTGTGTTCATGTTTATCATTATAGATATAGCTTCATAACAAATTCGTCTTGCATTTACAGTAAAAGTCCACACTGATCAGCCCAGCTTTGCTAGTTATCTCAACACCGCTAGTTTTGAGACGTTAGAGTCCCATGTGTTAAAGCCAAGCATGCCTCCTGGAGCCTGACTCCTATGTACAGTTTACACTTTACAGCTACTGGGAAATTGCAGTTGTAACGTGAAAATGAATTCATTTACAGCATTTGTCGAACCCCAGAAGTGCTTCGCTGTCATAAAAAAAATATATATCCTGTTATGATAGTTCAGTAAGTCATGGACAGAGAATACAATCGAGCTCACATTCTGTTAGAGAGAAGTTACTCTGGCAACTTTTTTTTCCCCCCCCAGGACGACAAACTGCCATACAGGAAATAAATATGATGTATACCATGACTATAGCAAAAATAAATAAATAAATAAATAAATACAAATTCGGCAACAGCCTATAGTCTAAATCCTACACATACAAAAACAAACCATGTCAGTTGTTTTTGGAACAAACTTTCCCCTGTTTTATTATGTATTATTGTGTTTTATTAATATTGTTATATATTTTAACTAAATTGTTAATTTACACAAGTGGTCAAGGTCCAATACTGAAATTAAACAGACATCAGATGTAATTACAAGAAAATAGGCTAAATACAGGCACGCAAAACTGAATTTGAGCTTAATACAAGGGCTGTTTAAGTCAAACCAGGACTTTTTATTTTGCAGAATATCAGAACACAGTGTTGAGAGTAAAAACTCCCTTTATTTATTTATATAATCCTCTGCTACACTAATGCACTCATCCCAGTGTTTCACCAGTAGGGCAGGGTTCGCTCAGTGGTTTACGGTTCAGAAGGGCACAGGTTCAAACCCCATGACCACCAAGCTGTCAAGTCGGAATTACTGGCCTCCCAACTAAGTTGCCCAATACGTGGAAAAAGTTGGGAGCGAGGTCAGGACTGTACGGGGGATGGGGCAATAACTCCCAGCTTAGTTTAATGTTCAACTGGTGTTGGTGAATTATCATGTGTAGAGTTGACACACTGTCTCTTGACAAGTTGACGGCAAGTTATCCATCGAATTTCAAGGATCAGACGTCCCACGTCACGGGAGCGGCTGTAGTGTGCCCTGGGGCACCCCGAGTGGGATCGTCATTCCTGGTTTGACTTGAACTCGTGACACAATACGTCACACTGTGTATGTTGTAAGTTTAGAATAGATTAGAACATATTAGAATATAAACCCATAGCTGGACAAAATGAATGAAACAAACAAAAAAAAAAAAAAACAATCAGAACGGAGAAGTGAGCAGCGCTGTGGTGTAGCATGCCATACGAGACTGCCACCACCATATATGTTCCATTACACTACAAATGTACTGTAATTATTAGAAATATGTCAATTTATTTATTTATTTTCGAATGGAGGAGCAGGTAGGTGGCACCACGGTGCGCTCATTTTCTCTTCTTATCTTCGGATGTGAAATTGTCACAGTGTGAAGAAAATGAATCTAGGCTGGTGTGAATGATGTTGTTGTAATATGAAAATTACAGTGTACCCCAGTCTCCGTCTAGAATTGTCGTCTAAAACATACATTAACTTCTCTCCATGGCGCAAGATGCAAAACAACACTCAAGCAGCGTGTGGGTGTTTGAGCCATTACGCACAGCGGATTCGTTTTCTGCTCTCGCGCCGGTCCTCGCTTCGCGCTCCCGCTGTCTGCGGAGAGGGAGAAAACGGAGCGGTGGCACCGCGGATCTTAAAGACATTAAGATGATTTTCAAGCAAACACAGAATAACACCGAGGGCGTGCTCGAGTTCGGAGAGAACCTCGACGAAGACGAGAGGAACCCGGGGTTATTTCTAGTGCGCTGTCTTATTGAGGGGGAAAAAATACGTTCAAAAAGACATCCCTTTTTGAGACGGCCTTGTTTCAGCTCCTGTGTGGCTTCTCTGAATGTTTGTGGCCTAAGGACACACTCGGAGTATCTGCTCGTTGAAAATGTTAAAGGATGCTGTCAGATGAATAAAAGCGAAAACTCAAATTGCCGTAACACCTTTAAGCAAACAACAAACGCCGCTTTGGTAAACGGACTGGTGGAGATTTTTGAAACATGCCTCCAGCTTTGAGGCCGGTTTTGTTTGCCAAGGATCACTACAAAGAGGAGGAGTATTGAATTCCGAAGATCTCTCTTTTTCTCCGTGTACTTTGTGTTTGGTTTGTAAGCTTGATGAAGTCTTGGTAGTGAATCAAATTAGCGTGTGATGATGTAAGCAATAAAACACTGCCACTGAATGAAAATAACCAGCAATAAAGTAATGGGAAATGAAGTAAAGTTATTCTTAGATAAGATGATAATCATGCATCTTAATAAGTTATTTAAAGTAATATTAAGCATATGGTAGAGCATCCTTATGACAATTCATAATTTATTTTTATTTTTTTTTTGGATTTTCCCCAGATTTTTCTCCCTAATTTTAGTCATGTCCAATTCCTCTCCGTCACTAGGGGGCTCCACATTAAGGCTACTACAAGCACTCACCGAACCACGTGACGCCAGCCGACCGCATCTTTTCGAACCGCTCGCTCACGCACCGTTGGGGGCGGAGTAACACACTCGGAGGATGGCGCTAACCGCTCCTTCCGTTGCGCGAGCTCACAGACGCCCCTGATTGGCTGTAGAGCCGTGATTAATGTGGGAGCACTAAGTACCTCTCATCCCGCCCCTCTGAGAGAGCTCGGCCAATCAGCTCTCTCTAGACCTCCGGTTGCATCACCCGGGATTCGAACTGGCGATCTCCGGATGAGAGGGCGTGTGCTTTACCACTGCGCCACTCGGAGGCCTCATAATTTTTTTTTACACCTCTTATCATGTACACGGTTGGAGGAAGCCCACGGCCTATCAGAGGAGACTTTGAGCACACTGCAGGGTACACACACACACACACACACACACACACACACACACACACACACACACACACACACACTCAGACACACTATGGGCAATTCGGGAATGGCAATTAGCCTAATCTGCATGTCTTTGGACTGTGGGAGGAAACCAGAGCACCCTGAGGAAACCCAAGAAGTAAAGGGAGCACATGCAAACTCCATGCACACACACACACACACACACAGACCCGAGGCAGAAATCAAACCCTCGACCCTGGAAGCACAATGCTACTACTACTGTATGTCAATATGTATGAGGTTGAATTAATAAAAAAGGCAATCCATGATTTGACGTGGAAAATCAAACAAGTGTTTAAAACATACATTTTATATATACAACACAATATTCCAACTAAAGTGAAGATCACAGTGTGCACAAGTAGGTTGCAAGACCTCGCAAAGAGCTTTTGTAAGCTGTACGTGCAAGAAGTGTACTCAGGATCCCTGGGACCCCATGGAGGAAGCATGTCCTGGCAGTGTGTTACTTTAACAAACAGTTGAAAGTTGTAAGGGAATTTTCTCACCCCTACGTTCCATAGTGAATGTTGGGCCAGAGACATAAGTACCTATTGCTTCACACTTCATTTGTTCAGCAGTGATATCATCCGTAACCAGGGCTATTGTATGATAATAGATTTCTCACTATGAACACATTAGACCAGGGGTCATTACCTGGAAGACCGAACCAAGAACTCAGGAAGCAGGACCGGAAGAAAAGAAAATGGTCATCATTTAGCCTTTCTAGGTTTCCAAACAAGGAAGTGGCTTCTGTATTGCGTTTGTGTTTTACGTTATATTGGAAAACGAACGAACAAATAAATTGCGTGTGCGGTTCTTTATTATTTTGTCATGCCGCTAGACAAAAATGCTAGCATGATGTACTACTACTACTATAAAGACGTAGAGTCTTATGCAAAAGTTTAGGCACCCCTTGATAAATGAAAGATTTTGGTGATTTTTCAATTGAAAAGATGTTAACACAGCCTCTCTTGGAAATGGAAGAAATGCACAATATTTTCAGCAAACATGGTGCATAGTTACATTTTATGTCATAAATTGAACAAAGATAAAAAAAAATTAAAACGTGCAGACGTTTGGGCACCCTACAAAATCAGTACTTAGTAACACCTCCTCCAAAAGTCTTTTAGTTCTTGTACTTGGGATTTTCTCCCATTCTTCCTGGCAAAAGGCTTCTAGTTCTGTTATATTCTTCGGTCATCTTGCATGCACAGCTCTTTTAAGATCTACACACAAATTTTCAATGATGTTTAAGTCAGATGGCCGTTCCAAAACCTTCAGCTTGAGGTATTCCATAGTGGATTTCGAGGTCTGTTGTCCTGTTGTAGAAGCCGTCCTCTTTTCAGCTTCAGCTTTTTGCTTTCAGGTGTTTGCTTTCAGAATTTGCCGGTAATTAGTGGAATCCATTCTTCCCTCCATCTCTTAATTACATTTCTCACTGTGGAAACTGCAAGCTGACAACGCTTTGCTATCTTCTTGTAGCTTCTCCTGCATTGTAGGCATCAGAGTCTTACACAGCTGCTTAGAGGAACCCAGGGTTGTTGAGTGTCCACAGGTGTGTGCACAAGCTTTGAAGGGTCAACGTGTTTGTAAAGCTTTGAAATTGGCATTTACTAATGACAGCTGTTGTGATGCATCAGATCTAACGAGATGATTAAGGTCTGAGACTCTGAGGGTGCCCAAACTTTTGCACAGTGCCATAATAATGTTTTTATTTTTTATCTTTGTTCAATTTATGACATAAAATGTAACTATGTATCAATGTCTGTTGAAAATATTGTGCATTTTTTTCCATTTCCAAGAGAGACTGTGTTAACATCTTTTTAATAAAAATAAAAAAAAAAACACTAAAATAGGTTATTTATCAAGGGTGGCTAAACTTTTGCATAAGACTGTAAGTATTGGAACGGTCGTCTTTACACAGTGCCTTGCAAACATATTAATAAAGCTTGAACTTTTCCACATTTTGTCACGTTACAACCACAAACGTAAATGTATTTAATTGGGATTTTTTTTTGATGAACCAACACAAGGTGGCACATAATTGCGAAGTGGAAGGAAAATGATAAACGGTTTTCAATTTATTTCTTTTTTTACTAATAAAAATCTGAAAAGTGTGGCAGGAATTCCCCCCTGATCCCGCTAACTACAATCCAGTGGAACCAAATGCCTTCAGAGGTCATCTAATTAGTAAATACAGCTGTTCTGTGAAGCCCTCAGAGGTTTGTTAGAGAACAGCAGCAAACAAACAGCATCATGAAGCCCAATGAACACACCAGACAGGTCAGGGATGAAGTTGTGGAGAAGTTTAAAGGCTCTAAAAAAATATCCCAAGCTCTGAGCATCTCACGGAGCGCTGATCAATCCATCATCTTCAGTCACGTTCGCAGTTTGCGACAAGCCATGTGGAACAATGGCTTTCTTCTTGCTGCTCTTCCGTAAAGGCCAGATTTGTAGAGTGCAAGACTAATAGTTGTCCCAGGTTCAGATTCTCCCACCTGAACTGTGGATCTCTGCAGCTCCTCCGGAGTTACCCTGGGCCTCTAGACTGCTGCTCTGATTATTGCTCCCCTTGTCCGGCCATGTCTTGATAGGGTTGCAATTGTGCCATCTTCAGATGATCGATTGAACGCTGCTCTGTGAGATGTCTATCAAACCTCTGAGGGCTTCTCAGAACAGCTGTATTTATACTGAGATTATCTCAAGGGGGGTCATGGGTAGCTCAGTGGTTAAGGCATTGTACTATGGTTCGGAAGATCCCAGGTTCAAATCTAGGATTTTAGTTAGGGGTATCAGAGTAAAGGGGGGGGGGGTGAATACAAATGTACACCATTTGTAAAAAAAAAAAAAAAAATTAACCATATATAATTTTCTTTGTATTTCACAATTATGTGCCACTTTGTGTTGGTTTTTCATATAAAATCCCAATAAAATACATTTATGTTTGTGGTTGTAATGTAACAAAGTTATGGAAAAGTTCAATAGGTATGAATGAATACTTTTGCAATACACTGTATATAAAAATTAAAGCATCAAAAACTAATCTGTATCTGGATCCCTGGGAAGTTTTGATTTATGCCAAGAAGTCACATAGTTATTGAGAGAGCTAGGGAAGAGAGAGAGAGAGAGAGAGAGAGAGAGAGAGAGAGAGACCCACCCAGACACACTGAGACAGGAGAAGCGGAGCTAAAACGAGACTAAAGTGAGCCATCGTGGGTCACACCATCAATCCACGCCATTCGTTTTGACAGCCCTGAACACACACACACACACACACATCCACACGTACACACAACCACACACACGTACACACACATAGGAGCGTGTAACGGTCTCAACGCTTTATTTATTCACAGTTTTTAGCACACGGGATGAAGCTCCCTTGAGAGGCCGAATCTCATTTTCTAAGCTCTCCAGAATATCTGCATCCTGAATATCTGCCACGCTGTTACCCAGAAACAGGTTCTGAACCCCTGGAGTCCTGCATTTTAGTAACATGCTCGGGGACAGGGGGAAGCTTTAATATAATACGATTTATATTCATGAAAACACTGTTTCATCCGGAGCGATTGTATTTTACTAAGGAAAAAGTGTGTGTTACTCATACTCGCAACTAAGTCAGTATATAAATAACTGCACACACGTATACAGTATATATATCGGATAAATACGGATATCACGAGTGGCACTCCGGGTTTAAGCCGAGCGTGCACGGGGTGTGTGGTGGGGATCAAATGCTAATTGCACCATCTGCTGTTAGCATCACGGAGTCAGGGGTGATACCAAAGGCCGAGTCTCAAGAGGACGGACGGGACACCCGGGCTCCATTTCATTCCTGCATCGAGCAACAGGATGGCGCAGTGGTTTTCTTAAGAGAAAGAAATTGTTCACATGTTCACGCTCACGAGAGAAGCAGACGTCCATTATCCTCGTGCCAGAGAAGCCGCCTCGTCTCCGAACGCAATGTTAGCGTTTAGCATATTTAATCTGATACTTGGCACGGGACGTACAGCGCACTGGCAGGTGGCGGAGCTCCTACAAGTATTAAATGACCTGCTCGGTCACGTTACGCTGTTGTGCCAGACTGGCAGTGTAACAGAAATTTGTGAGAAAATGAATGGCTGTTGCGATTAGCGCGTGCAAAACATGCCACAACTACAAGAAGGGAAACGACACCAAGTGCTGTTAGAGGAAAATAATCAGTGATACAATATAGATGATACTATTCACGATATAAATAAGTATAAATTTTTGCACCCTGAAGTTTATTTTGTTCGTACACAGCACTTTGCTAACTATTGCAACTATTTTTTCTTTTTTTATCAAACCACGAATCAATGAATGACACTATTATACCGTAGTAACATTTATATTCTGTTATTGTATAAACAGTCGCTTTACCAGTTTTCTTGTGTCTTGAAATAAATACATTTCCACATGTGGAATCTTCATTCTTTACATTTGCATTTCTGTTTCTCCCGTTAAAGCTTCCTCCGTCTTTTCTGTTCGTTTCCCTGTTCCTACTTTCTACTCATGGCAACGTCTCGATATCCTCCCTCTGAAAACCTACATACTCTACTTCCTGCTTCTTCCTCCTTCTGTCAAAGTTTCTTTCTAACAACTTCCTACTTGCAGGTGTTCTTTTGCTTCCTAACTGCCCGGATGTTCCTTATCATATTTCCTGCCTCATGTCTTCATGTTCTCTGCTCCTAACTTTTCTTTTCATGAACATTTTTCTTTCCTCCTACATGTTTGCTTCCTCCTATTCACTCCTTATTTCCTCTTTGTGGAAGTCTCCTGCTGTTCACTTGTCGTCCTTTCCTTTGTCTCTTCTTCTTCCTACTTGCTCACTACTTCTCCTCTGTGAAACATTCTGGCTTAATTCCTTTCTTCCTTCCTTCCTACCTGATCTGTGTGTGTGTGTGTGTGTGTGTGTGTGTGTGTGTGTGTGTGTGTGTGCTTACGTGATTCGAGATAATGTACCAGTCACCTCAGGAAGACTGGCCTTTATTCAAGGAAAGAAAATCTTTGGGTCTCCGTAAGGTCACCATTTCTGGCTAATTAAAGAACATCCTCCTAATGTTGCGCTGTTCCAGATAACATGGGGAGGAAATTTAATTTGCTCTCCTCCCTCAGCTCAGCGCGGCTCCTTCTAGCATGCAGGAAAGAGCATTCCAATGAAGCGTGAGCGGGAAAACGCTAGATGTGCTGCTTTTGTGCGCGTTCCGTCTCCACAAAGCCATATTTCTGCACGTATGGCAGCGTGAACATCGGACAAATTAAAGCAGCTCTCACAGTATAACAGCCATAACTCATCAGACGACATTACAGGCGTTCGCTCAAATGCTTAGCAAGCAGGGAAGAAAGAGTGAGAGAGCGAGAGAGAGAGAGAGAGAGAGAGAGAGAGAGTAGAAGTAGAATAAGCAGAAAGAGGTTCATCTCCTAAAGGCAAACCTATTTAATATTAAAGTTCATTCATACGGTTTTATATGAGGCTTGTGAGACGGCACATTAATCTTGCATGCTTTCAGGAATATGAGGGATGATTTCAGCAGCCTCGCAGACGCTAAGTGTAATGGGCAATGCTCAACCCACTGCAGGAGGGAGCCTGAAATCCCGCCGTCGAGAAGAGAGAGGGAAATTTCTTTTTTATCTTCTTCACAACTCTTTCGAACTGAGCCACTTTATCAAGCCGATAAGCGTGATAAATGGAAACAAACACACGCCCGCGTTTAAAGTTAATGGATTAAGAACGACTCCTTAGGTTAAACATTAAAACAGGTTCATTGATTTTCATCTTACAAAAACCTACCACTCGAGACTATTTTATTCTGTCGTCTTTTTTAACTTTCGATTTCGGAGTTGGTTTAATATTAAACATCCGCCTCAGACGAGTGTAGGATTTAAGGGCTGCGTCTTTGTCCTGAAGATGATATCGATAGAGATATTAATGTATTGAATGCAGACACTGAGTCGATATGATATGATTTAGAAGCATTTTGATGCCATTATAAATAAAATGGTATACCTACGTTATATAAACGACGGAGACACAGCACATCGAGGAACATTCAAATCAACTCTTTGATGTTTGAAATGAATCTTTTGGCGCAAATGATTCACCAGCAGTGTTGGGTGTAACGCGCTACAAAGCAACACGTTAGAGTACTTTTTTGGTGTAACGAGTAATCTAACGCCTTAGGTCGGCCATTTAAGTACAGTGGAACCTCGGATTGCGAGTAACATGGTTTACGAGTGTTCTGCAAACCGAGCAAAGATTTTTAATACATTGAAAATGAAATGAACACACACACACACACACACACACACACATACACACACACACACACACACACACACAGACATACTCCCCGGCTGCACACACACGCTTTATTTACACAGAAAACTCTCTGTCGCGATTCTTTTCAAAGGTAAGGTGCTGGTTCATTTGTTAATTTTTTATTTTTTACTTTACAGCAGTGATTCCGTTAATCTGCTCACGCGAGTATCTTTAGAGAAATTTCTTTTTTTGTTCCAGATAAAACAGTGTTTGCATTGTGTATGATAATTGTGAAACTTAAAAAGCGAGGTGTGGGGAGGGAGGAGGAGTTTTACTGTTTAAGACGAGGTGAGGGGCTAATTCGACACACACACATACAAATACACTGCACCACTCATCTCTCTGGATTTATTTTTACTTTTTTAAAATGTTAAATGCAGGTTAATTTGTTTTATTTTTACTTTATATATTGTATAAATACTTTTTATGTATTTTTGTTTTGGCCTGTCGAACGAATAATTTGAGTTTTCATAATTTTTTATGGGAAAATTCTATTTGGTTTACGAGTGTTTTTGGAATGCGAGCCCGCTTCCAGAACGAATTATGCTCGTAATCCAAGGTTCCACTGTACTCAGTTATTTAGTTATATTTTCAAAAATATAATCCGTTATTCAGACAATTTATGTAATGTAGACAGCAGTCATTCCGTTAGTGTGTGAATGTATGAAGGACGTCGTATGAGCCCATCCCCCAAACTACCCACCCACCCCCCAATAACCCGCCCACTCTGTTATTCCTGCTGTTATACCCCTATCTCACCTACATTGTTTGACTCGCACGGAAAGATGGAAACGTTATGCACAGCGCCAAAACTCATGTTTTGAATCATGATGAATCGTTCCACGCAAAACCACGTAGGAGAGATAGAGGTATTAGAACAGATTACAGGCCAAACTTAGCTGAGTGATGATGGTAGAATAATTATAAAGGTCTTGACTAAAACAACATGCATGAGGAAGCACGAAGGAGTTTTCATTTTTTGCAATGGAAAAGTTAATCAAACTAGTTACTTTTATCAGAAGATAATTCTGTAATGTAACTGATTACTTTTTAGTGACAGTAATTTTGTAATGTATGTTAATGTCCCCCAACATTGTTCACCAGACACAATTACCGTTACCATTTAATGGAAAATAGAAAAGAATGCAACCAAATTTTTTATATCATCCTGTATATAGAGCCTATAGAGGGAAATGATGAACAATTAAAAAAAAAAAAAAAAGCTAGTCCCTTAGGTGAGTCTACATAGCTAATACAGCTAGCATTTTTTGCTAATCTGCTAACAAATGTAAATCACACAAAAAAATTTTCGCATTAGTTGACACATGATTCAATTCATGTTTAACTAATTAATTGTAATTAATTACAATGCTCATTACTATTTTTTAATAGTCATTACTGGCCCATAAGTTATACATTATCCTGTAACTTATTTATTATTTTTTTTTTTCGTTCTAATAAGTAATGTATTAGGAACTTTGTAATATTTAGATTTGGTCACTTAAGTTATGCAGTCAGTTTCAGAAATATTGGCACCCTACTTATAAAAATGAGGCATAGAGATTAGACCATCGCACCTCCAGAGTCAGGGTTCCATATACCGCCTCATGTCTGTGTCTGTCTGCATGGAGTTTGCTTGTTCTCGACATGCTTGGTGGGTCTACTCCGGGTACCAGTGTTCTCTTCAACAATCCGAAGACATTCAGATTAGGATTAATGGTGTTCCCTAATTGCCTGTAGTGCGTGAATGAGAATCAGGCAACCTGACCACTTAAGCAACTGTCACAGATATTACGGATATATCTCCTGGGTGGTGAGTATCCATTGTCTGATGTGCCGGATGGCATGTGGATGGACCTAAATACTAAATACCAAAAATATGAAAATGCAAATGCAAATTATTATATAGAAAAAAGGAAAACACATAAAGGCTTGGTAAAATGTAGCCTGTTTTTAATGAAGGTGCCAATATTTATGTAATCACAGAGTTATTGCGAGCTTTCTTGAATATGATCATGTAAATGAACAGTATAAACCTATTGGGACTCTTTTTTTTTAAATGAGCACATGAATGTATCAAATTATTGCCACCCATTTTTTTTTTTCGAAGATAAGCATGCACTTTTTGCCACCCATTCTAAAAAGTATGGCTTTTTCTGTTTTGTTTTGTTTTGTTTTAAATTATTGGCACCCATTATGAAGATGTGCACGATGAGGCTCTGTAAAGTTTTGCTTTAACACAATGTTGGTGTAATTCTACTAAAAAGCTTTTCTTCCCCCTTCTTTTTCAATATTATTGGCAGCCCTACAAATGATATTTGCTAAAGCCTGCCCTGGAGACAAGAACAACCTCAATCTGTTTTTAGTAATGTCAAAGAAGAACATTTGCTGATTCAAAATGTTAGCAGAAGAAATAACCTTTTTGTTAGATGGCCAACAAGATCCACTTTAATTATAAATAGATGCAAAGCGTGATGTGCCGTTCTTTAATTAATTATAAAAAAAAATAAAAAATAAAAAAAAACAATTAACTGTTGGGAAATTGCTGTGATATAAAATGAGTAAAAAATGTCTAGGTGTGCATGCCGTTATTACAAAACAATCAGTAGCAGTAATTGCATTCTGTCACTGATTATTTTCCTATAAAAGTAGGACGCCTTCTTTATATATCATCATTATCCCCCTACTACACTTATAATGAACTGATAAGAACTCCTATGAAGAGGAAATTACCACCGCATTCGTGTTGGTTCCATTAATTAAGTTGAAATGGAAAGTGAAGAAAACAAACTACAGAGTTTTCTCCCAGCCAGAGGCCATTGTTTCCCCTCCCCTCTCCTGCATTTTTGATTTCTCTCACCCTCTGCGTCTCGACCTTGTTGAGCTTCCCTCTCTTTCTGACCATGGCTGCCCTCAACACGCTCTCTGAATGATAAGAGCTGTAAAGAAAGAAAAGGAGGAATAAAGCGCACTCTCCCCGCAGCTCTAGTCTGTTCCTTCTGACTCACGCTTGACCCTTTCAGTAAGGCAGCGTGAGAGATTTTTTACTGCCCATAGCATGCTCTGAGAACCAGCATAAAACCACGCTCTGTCCGAACTTTATATCGCAGGAACCCAGGACATAAAACATCCGACATGAAATTATACCGGACGTGCGTCTGATTTCTTCTGAATTCTCAACAGGTTTAGGTTTACCGTGTTTACACTCGGGTTGTGTGCGGTCGCTCGGCTTGTCCAATCGGAGCAGAGAAACAGATACTTCTTGACATCGATTGCTTCAGGCTGGCCAGCTGCCCTGACGAAACCCAAACCATCAAACATCATGACAAACTCGCATTAGAAGAAAGCAGGAAAATGGACAAAGAAATGAGGATGGTGATGTCACTGTGTATGATTGCGCGACTCTTCCAGCTCTTCTGACTCGATCAATCGATGAGAGATGTTTCTTCTAGTAGCTTGGCCTGCTTGACCTGTACTCCCTCAGCAGAGCTCTAAATGACCGATATTGATGTGTTCTTCGACGGGCTCCTTTGTGTCTGGATCGGGACGTCAACCAGAGACGCTTAAATACGGCAGAATTACCACTGAAGGATGCATGGAATAAAGGATACATCACTGTAAGCTTTAATGTGTACATACACGGACTGACCAGGAAACAAATAAATAAATAAATAAATAAATTCACACACTATAATATTTCTTTGAGTGCCTTTAGCGTCAATTACAGCACACAATGTGGCGTCCAGTTCATGTGTGAAAAGAATTCCTCATGTTCTGGAATACGGCCGCGCCATCAGCGAAGAGAAACCCTATAGATGTGATGTACTGGTCATTCAGTACATTCAGGTGGTCAGCTGACTTCATGTTATTGCCACATGACGTCGCTGAGTCTCGACCTGAGCGACTGAAGCGACCCCAGATCATAACACTGTCTCCAGAGGCTCGTACAGTGGACACTATGCATGATGGGAGCATCGCTTCATGCGCTTCCCTTCTCACCCTGACCAACCTTCCATCGCTCTGGAATAGACTCAGTCTGGCCCCATCATGGAAAAACATGACATTTTTCCATTGCTTCAAAGTCCAGCCTTTATACTCTAAAGCAAACTGAAGCCTTTTTATTTCTGATGAGTCTCACTAACCAGTGGTTTTCTTATGGACACACAGCTGTTTAGTTCCAATCCTGGAAGGATTCATGGGTATGAAAATGCACTTGCGTTCACTATTAAACAACAACTGCTGACTGTTTTTTTTCTTCACCAAGAGTTAAATGATCTCTCATCATGCTCATTTGTTCATTTATAAAAATTTTTCTGGCACAATCCTTCCAGGATTTAAAGATGCATCGATTTAAAGATGGACGGAGGTCATCACGGTCCTGACCTCCCACATGTTAAAGGAGTTCCAGGAAGGCCATCGCTTCAGACAAACAACTAAGAAATCTTTCTACCGTGATGGTATTCAAGCATTGATGAAACCCTGGGATAAGTGCACTATAGTGTGTCAGGGGATTCTATAGAGAAATAAAGGGAGGTTTTACTCTCAGGACTGTGTTCTGTTATTCAGCACGGTCAAAAGTCCAGGGCTGATTCGACCTCACCTCGTGGTTGAAGTTAAGGATTTAGTGCTTGTCACTGATTCATCTTGACAAAGTTTGGACATGAATTTGATTCGGACTCGGCCTCGGGTCATCCTCTACTTGTCTTCGGTTTGACAAGTCCGTTCTTGACTACAGCTCGGTGGAGTACATCAGCAAGTACAACTAGATTCATGAACTGCTCTAAATTTCGTATCAGCTCTGAAATGATTAGCCGTTGCGGATTATAATCGCACTTTAATGATGTTTTTTGGACTTAAGAATAGATTTCTTTCTTTCTTTCTTTCTTTCTTTCTTTTTTTTTTTAAAAAGGTCATCGTTCCTGATAATAAATCAAAGTTAGACGTGAATTGAATGAAAGTGATAAATCACTCCTTTTTTCCTTCTCCATGTTGCACACACACAAGCATTTTTCTCTTCCTTTTACAACATCTTGTTCCCCCCCCCCCTTCTACTCTCTCTCTCTTCTCTCTCTCTGTCTTTCTCTCATCCTCATGCAGCACTAAATCTCTTCCCGGCGACTGTAATGGTCTGTGAATGAAAGGGAGGTCAGGATGTGAGGCTGCTGAGATCTGTAAGTGCCCGATCGATACGCCAATTGGATTTGCCCGCTCGCATTAAGCAGTGCATCTAATACCCTCCTCCGGCCCTCAGTGCAGCACACCATCATTTAATTACACTCAATGTGTTACAACCGCACCGACTCAGGTCAGTCTTTTTAATCAGAGGCCAGAGCTAGCACTACCCAGGCCCGGGCCTAATGGAAACCCATCAAACACTGGCAGACAAACAGAACACTGAGGACGCAAACACTGCTAATCAAACATCAAGCTATACTAGTCATACTAGTGTCTGCTTTATGAAACAAAAATTAATGTTTGACCACAGGCGACGTCAGGTAATGAGAACAGTCAGGGTCCCCGAGGAGGAGTTCAAATTGTTTACGCCGACAACGTCGCCTCGAAGTAATTAAAGCTATCAGGGAACGTCAGATTCATAATCGTCCCGCTTTACTGGAAGGCGAGCGGCGCGCGGCCGACTCACGTCAGAGAGCCAAATTAAATCTCGGCTCTGTGTTTGTTTGTGATGATCTCCTATTTACATTCATATTTGCTTCCCAATTTTGTTTAGGAATTGCTCTGTGATGGACCTCAGCTCCTTCCAGGGTGCACGGCTTTACCACCACACACATACAGGATTGTCGTGACACACCCTGGATCCATGACCAGGAGAAAGTGTTAAGATCAATGAATTCATTTAGAAATGATTTAAAGTCTAACTTTGAAATGCATCTCGATGCAAATCCGCTTGCAGCCTCACGGTTTAGCTCCACACAACAGCAGCACTCCAAAAATGTATCTCATTGATCCGTTAAGCATTTTTCGTGTTTTCATGTAGATTCTACACCAGTCAGAGGTCTGATCATTACTCAGCTGATCTCACCAACCTGCCATCAAACTAAATAAATAAATAACATGACTTCACCTGTCCTATTTTTTATTAATTAATTTATATATTAATTTATTTTTAATTAATTGATTATTTAAGCTATAAAAAATGATCTCTGACATCATTATTAGACATGACACAATAATTCACAATTTGCTATTATAAATGTGAACATTCAATGTTATTTTTAATGGAATGTTTTTTTTTTGTTTGTTTGTTTGTTGGTTTTAATACTCTGAACAGTCATAACATTACAACACACAACTCTAAGCCCAGTATCGTGTAGACTGCCTTTGTGCTGCACGGGCGGCTCGGGCCCCTCGGGGCATGACTCCATGAGACCTCTGGGGTGTGCTGTTGTGACTGGCACTGGGATGTTGGTGGCGGCTCCTGTGGGTGCTGTTGGTTGTGGGATGTGACTTGCGTGCATAGGACTTCTATGTCTGCGGTGTATCCCATGTGTTCTCGATCGTATTGGGATCTGGGGAGTTTGGAGGTTGGGTCAGGACAAGCTGCGCTGGTCCGCTGCATTGTGTCGGATGGGACACACTGGCCTTTCATCTCCGTGGGCATGAATGAGCCTTGGATGCCCATGATGCCGTCACCAGGTTACTTGTTTATAATTGATAATTAATGTTAAGGTTGTGACTGATCAAGGCACATGCCTCCTTTGTTTTTCACATAAAATATTTGCACCAGATGTGCATTTTTTAATTTATTTCAGATTTTTTACACATTTTATGTAAATATGTTTTTATTTACATATTTTACACTTTGATTATTCATAAATAGTCATGTTTGTTTATTTCTCACAAATGCAATTTGTATAAGATAAAATATAGAAATTATGTTTTTTTCCACAGAGTAAAACACCATGCCTGTTTTTCTTTCTCATGATTTTCTCCCTAATTTAGTCGTGTCCAATTCCTCCCCGTCACTAGGGGGCTCCCACATTAAGGCTACTACTACCACTCAGCGGGGAGGCCAAAGACTATCACGTGTTTCCTCCGAACCACGTGACGCCAGCCGACAAGCATCTTTTCGAACTGCTCGCGTGAGCTCACAGACGCCCCTGATGGGCTGTAGAGCCGTGATTAATGTGGGAGCACTAAGTACCTCTCATTCCCCCCACCCCTGTGAGAGAGCTCGACCAATCAGCTCTCTCTAGACCTCCGACTGCGAGAGGTTACAGCATCACCCGGGAATCAAACTCACGATCTCCGGATGATAGGGCGAGCGCTTTACCACTGCGCCACTCGGAGGACCCCTTTATTATTGTAAAAAACTCTCCTTTTTTTTTTTTTCGAAACCAAAACATTGATTGGTTGATTGAATTTTTATTACATGGAGGCAAATTTTTACATTTGTCATCATAACGTTTATCCAATATTTTAAAACAGATTTCTTCAAGTAAATATATATATTTTTGTAGAACAAATTACTTCAAGAATTGCAATTAATTGTATAAGAAATAAAAGTGTTAGACCTATACTGACCCTGAGAGTAGGAACCCTTTCCTGTACAGTTTAGGTCGGGCTACAACTGGAAAAAAAAAAAAAAAAAAAAAAATATATATATATATATATATATATATATATATATATATATATATAT
>JAAGKR010004408.1:25000-61700 GCA_011419295.1 Clarias macrocephalus | reverse complement strand
ACTTACCCTATCATCCATCCATCCATCCATCCATCCATCCCTCTATCTACTTACACTACCATCAATCCATCCATCTATTCCTCTATCCACTTACCCTACCATCCATCCCTCTATCCACTTACCCTACCATCCATCCATTCATCTATTCCTCTATCCACTTACCCTACCATCCATCCATCCATCCATCCATCCATTTATCCACTTACCCTACCATCCATCCATCCATCTATTCCTCTATCCACTTACCCTACCATCCATCCATCCATCTATTCCTCTATCCACTTACCCTACCATCCATCCATCCATCCATCCATCCATCCATCCATCCATCCATCCATCCCTCTATCCACTTACCCTACCATCCATCCATCCATCCATCCATCCATCCATCCATCCATCCATCCCTACCATACATCCATGATTGACTGTCATCATTTGGAAGTCCGTTATACCTTTACTTACAGTTGTATTTACAGTCAGCAAATTTCCTTTAGGATTAATAAAGAACTCCATCCATCCATCCACCCATCCACCAAGTCCTGAAATTCTACATATTGCTCTCAGTGTCTGTCTGACTTTTACCTTGACACACAGTTGAACTTACAGTCAGCTGGTTCACTGTACTCCAGTGTGCTGTTTAATGCCTGCATCGCAACATTTACTGCGTCGACATGTTAACTTTGTAATTCTATTTACCGGGAGGTTCAGAGCACAATATTATTTTCCCCCTCTTTCTACTGCTTCATACAGACAGTGAAAAAAAAAAACCCACTCTGATTTCGTGCTGCACCACTTTCATGGTCTTACTGTAGTGAATTGGATTAAAAAGACAGAAAGGTGAAAGCATTGGCTTGAAAATGAGCTACCAGCAGAACGGATCATGAAAAAGTAGCCATATTTTTCCACTCTTTTGGACCATTTGATCCGATTGGACAATCCCCCTTGAGCTCGAGGGCCTATCTGACAGCGTGCGAGGCCTTAGCCGTCCGTCAGATGCTTGTCTGTAATTTGTGATTACAGCACACACGAAGGAGGTGGCAGATATTAATTCAATCCAACGCTTGAATCTGTTTGCCTGCATTTGCATATTAATGAGAAATTTTATGGATTTTTTTTTTTCCAGTCCCATCTTTTTCTTCAGCAGGTCGGGAAAGCAGAAGATTTAAAAGTGAGCGTGGAGGGAAAAAAAAAAAAAGAAAAAAGTGATATTTACAGCACTTGCGTCTGGCGATTTGAGGTCAGTGTCTGCTCGCGCATGGATTTGCATAAATTTGCATGAGGAATGAAGCTAGGTGCACAAGGCGCTTATTGTCGGACTCCTATGTTCATTTACACTCTTTTAAGAGCATGTGTGTGAGATAGAGCTATACACAGGGAAATTACAGAGTGAAAGGATGCTGTGAAGGAAGCGGGGTGAGTGAGCATTTATTTAGCGAGTACACGTGTAATTGTGCAGCGACAGGAGGAAATAACACCAGAGCTAGGAGTTAACACGCACTCTCAGTTGTTAATACACATCTTGCTCACTTAAACCCACTTATACAGTACCACGCTGCTGTTGACTCTGACTGCTCAGACTGTTGATGATTATTATTATTCATTTTTAACAGCAGCTCTGACAGTTTTGTTTCAGCTGCAAGACGAATCAACAGGTTTAAATGAATGCGATGTCGTTCTAAGTTTAATTGTTTCTATAGTAACAGCTTGTTTACAGGGATTTGTACCATGCATGTCCCACAGAATTTATATCCAATAATAAATGGATTTTTCCATCCATCCAACTAGGAACCTCTGTCTAGGGACTGTGGAGGCCAACGGTGATTGTAACCATTGTATTTATTCCTGTCCTACGGCTGTGGCGGGACCTCCGGTCAACATTCACACTACGGTCATTTTTTGGGAAACGCCAATTAGTCTCATCTGCATGTCTTTGGACTGTGGATGGAACCCACCAAGCGCAGGGAGAACATGCGAACTCCATGCACACAGACCTGAGGAGGGACGTGTACCCTCAACCCTGGAGGTGCAACATGACATTGGTAACCACTACGCCACCGTGCTGCTATTTTAAAAGCTTTCTACTGTATGCATACATCTTCATTTAAGATTTATGGAAACAGTCTCCAGTGTCAGCACTTCTCAGTAACAAGCTCAATTTCAACTTGAACAGAATGAAAAACAAGTGCTTGAAATGAAAATGATATTATGTAGCATGTTATGTGTTACTCTAAATGCACTGAAAGTATGTGGTGATCACTAATTTATAAAAATGCATGAAAGTAACTACTGTGCGTAAGAGAAATAAAACACTTATGATAGAGTTTCTAAGTGAAGACCATTTATTCTTCTTATTACGCAACATTGTGCCTCATTAATGCACCTTAATGTGCAGTTCTTAGATCCCCAACTGACTATACTGTTTACAACAGTGTATCATATACAGTACATATTTTATATACTGTAGTTATATTATATAATATTGCTAATAATATTTAGTTATTTTAACCTAGCCTTTAATATTCTTCTGCACCTTGCTTGCTTGCATTGTGTTGTATAATCATGACCTGGTTGCTGTCACATTACAAATTCTCCTTGGGATTAATAGATCTATCGATCGATCTGGTAAATAATCAGCCTTAGTGTGGTAACAGTAGCTCTTCTTTCTGTTAAACTATGTTTCACTTCCCTGCATGTCCTAACAGCATGTCCCAAACCTGGATTTTTGACTGTGCAGAATAACAGAAGACATGAGAGTTATGAGAGTTAAAACTCCCTTTATTTCTCTAATAATAATCTGCTGCTTTAACAAATTTTGGTCGGCTACTAGAAGTACGGCTACTGGAATCGGACAGGACACGGGACTGCTTGTATGCCGAAAATGCTTCGCATGCTGAGGCAAATTTCATACAATTCACAAGGCGGCCAATCGTACCTCTGTGTAACATGACTGCGCACCAGTGCACAAAGCAAAGTCCATAAAGACACGGATGAACGAGTTTGGTGTAGAAGAACTTGAGAGTCCTGACCTCAACCCTGTAGATCACCTACGGGATGAATTAGAGCGGAGACTGTGATCCAGGACTTCTCGTCCAACATCTGTGTATGACCTCACAGATGCGCTTCTGGACGAATGGTCAGAAATTCCCATAAACATGCTGCCTAAACCAGGTGGAAAGCCTTTCCAGACGAGCTGAAGCTGTTATAGGTATAAAGGGGGATCAACATCATATTAAACCTTATGGATAAAGTACTGGATGTTACTCCAACCAGTTCATATGGATGTGAAGTTGGGCGAGCGAGTACTTTTGCCGATATAGTGTATATTGTGTCATTTCTTCCTGTCCCTGGTAGTCGTCTGAGTTGAGGTGGTAAGGTGTACAGTGAGATCAGTGAAGGTGATGGTGGCTATCCGGTACATGGTGAATTTCCACTACAACCTCTACCTCATTTAAAGTCTCTGTGTGCACTTAAAGCAACTCTGAGTTCACTCTGATACAGCATACATAGCTGAGGGACATATAATATTAGGTTCTGTCTTGTATAACCGTTTCCTGAATGTTCTCTTCCCAACCGCAGTGTCCAGGGGTTTATACGAAAGCCTTTATTTTGACCAATTTCCTGCATTCTGTTGTTTTTCTTCACTGTTTTCCTAGAAGAGGCCTGTTCTCTGTGTATATGTGTGCGTATGAGATGTGTCTGTACAGAGCGGTGTGTGATGGGTGCTGGTGTGTTGCAGTCACGCTTGTATGCCGCCCTGCTTTATGAGTGCCTGTGCAGGGGCCGTTAAGTGGCTGCACTCTTTTGTAAAGGTTGTCTGCCTCTTAAATGCTGTCAACTTTATTAATGTCTCTTTCTGTCTCCTTGCCCGCTTCTGGGGCTGGACTCAATTCTGCTCCCTGGCACTTTTTATGAAGAGGAGAGTGGAGAGAGAAGCAGGGAGACAGAGAGAAAGAGCGAAAGAGAGAGAGAGGGGTGGCAGGGTTGCAGGGTGAGATGATAAAGAAAATGAATGTCCTTTCACTGTACATGCAGAGCGCGGCTATTTAGCAAGCCGGGAGACAGCGGCGGAGGTTGTAAAATGGCCTCGTGGCCCGAGCAGGACCACAAATCACCACGACATCGAGGACGCGCCATGGAATGGAGCTGTCAATCAAAGCGACAGGGCGGGGAATAAGCAGAGCCATGCGTCTCCGCCTCTGACCGTCTTAAACCTCGCTCCGTGTGGCATTTTAACTGCAGACTCAACCTTCAGATTGCTGAGAGCAGCAGTGTGTCACTATCCAGCTGCACTGACTCGCCAGTCTAATGAGCTCCAGCAGTGAACTCGATACATGGATCTACCTGCCATGCCATGTCCATGCGACATGTTTGTCATGCTAGTTGTCTGATCGTCACTCGTAATGAAGTCGTCTCACCTCGGTAGATCTATTCACCTGAGATATTACAGACCCGAAGACAACCTGGGTACAAAGGAGAGGTGAAAGAGGAAAGCGGCAGGAGGAAGCAGAGACATGATCTTGGATTAATATCAGGGGGGGAAGAAGCGAGCGGTTTTAGTGAGAAAGTGTTAAGCTCATAAAGCGAAAGATCCACTCCGAGTTGACTGTTAGTTCTTTTCTTTTAATAACTTGCTATCTTTAAAATTTTTTTAAAAAAATCCCCTTCCAAGACACTATCTTACCCACAATGCAGTTCGACTATTTGCTGATAGTGGCGATGTGGCATTCTGTCCCGCTCGCTCACCTCCTCATGTGTACTTGTGTGTTTTTAAGTCTTTATGTTTCGCACACATCCTCTCATCAGAATCGTGTTCGTCATCTAACGCACTAACGAGATGATCCGAGTCTCTATCCTCTATCTGTCCGAGTTCAGCATGGCTGTGGTTAAGGCGGCATTGCATTGCAAAACTTTCACGTCCAGATTTCTGATCAAATGAGCCTTTGGACTGTATGGAAGATTTGTAATTACTGTATGACCCTGAGGCTTTTGCTCGTTTGAAAAGCAACCATTATGCCTTATGGTGATTTTTCTCCTCCTGTAAAACACCATTGATTTCACAACACTATGATTTCAGCAAACCGCACTAACAGCTTTTCATGCAAGTCAACCAAATCCAGCAAATTGGCAGTTTTATTACTGTTTTTCTTGGGATTTAGTTGTAGCTAATTCCCACCTGTCGTTAGAGCACTAGATCCCCATCAAGGCTACAGTCAGGGAGGGCTGACCCACTCGGAGGACAGCGCTATCCTCTCCTTCCGCTCGCGTGAGCTTGTGATTGGCTGTAGAGCCGCGATCGATGTTAGAACACTAGACTGCCTCCCATCCCGCCCCTCTGAGACAGCTCGGCCAATCAGCTCCCTCCAGGTCCCTGGCTGCGAGAGGCTACGGCATCACCCGGGATCCGAACTTGCAATATGTTTTATCTCTACCACTATCACTAAACGTTTCCAGTCTGTCTCACAGTGTTTCCTTTCAGCTTTTTTCCGCAAACCTTGTAACGTTTATTTTCGTCCACTTTACGGAGGATCATGCAATCCGGTGTTGATCTCCCCCAGCTGTTTGTCCACCCTGACTCTGACACGTTCCTCGAAAAAAAAAAAAAGAGAGACGGAGCTGAAAGAAAACAGAAGTCAGATGAATAAATGGCTGCAGACAGAACCCATTTGCGAGCTTGCTTTCTCAGCTTTCTCAGCAGTATGAAGAGATGTATTGATTGCTCTGTTCGCACTTCCTCCATATCTCCACTCGTTTATCGTTTGATAAATGAATAGTTTTGTTTGTAAATTTACTCCCGAATCTCTCCGCCTCTTCTTTCGCCCAACCTCGCCTCATGAATCATCGTGTCTGTACATCAGACGTGACACATTTTCCCTTTCGACAAGCTCACCTTTATCAGTGGTGCTTGTTCAGAGGATTTGATGGGAGATTTTTCTGTGTACATTCAGGAAAATAATAAAATAATCTAGTTTTGTGAGATAATGCAGCATGTACAGATGGGATTATTTGCCTGGAACTGATTAATGTTTTACTAAATGCCACAGTGTTAAAACCATCTTAAATATCAGAGAAAGGCCAAATCATTTTTCAGTGAACTTTGTGCTTTGGTGCCATTTTGGCAAATTGATTGCTAGTGATTATTAAAACAAATCCTTCAAAAAGATTTACACAGGGCTCTCCTATAAGAAAATGGTTTATGCACATGAAACATTCTTTATCTCACCATTTATATAACTTTATCTCAACATGGAACTTTTTAATTTCCATATATGGAATCAAAAACATAGCACTCAAACATTTCAGACTTATCAGGAAAGAAGAAGAATAACCAATCCTTAACCAATACTTGTCAGTATTGGTTAAGAAACTGTACAGGTGATGGATTTTTAACTCATTTAGTTTTAGAAGATGTTTATAAATGGATTTTTAACTTATTTAGTTTTTATAAAATCTAGTTTTATAGTTTTATAAGATGCACAAAATGCACCACGAAATGCTAGACAATCAAGTTATTATTATTATTATTATTATTATTATTATTATTATTAATAATTATTTTATTTATGCAACGTATGAAGTCAGGAGTTGTGGTAAATAGTTATTTATTTATTTATTTATTTATTTATTACAACATATACACTAATCAGGTATAACATTAACACCATTAACAATAAAACTACTTAGACTTTTTGCCACTTGGGCAGCTCTGGCCCCTGGGATGTGGCTCTGCAAGGTTGATCCTCCCAGTGGTGTCTGGCCCCAGCTCAGTTGACAGCAGATCCTTTGGGGGGTGCTGTGGGTTACAGGATGGGGCCTCCATGAATTGGACTTGACTGTTCTGTAACCCATGAATGCCTGAGCAAATTGGTATCTGGGGAGTTTGGAGCTCGGGTGCACTGGGTGTTCTGATGCTCTTCTATCCTTGTCAGCATTGACTTTTACTATGATTTGTGCTGACTTGGCTTTTCTGTGGGATCTGACCAGATGGGTTGGTTTTTGGTCCCTGTGGGCATGGGTGAGCCTTGGATGCCCATGATTCTGTCACCAGTTTGCTGGTAATCGGTGCTTGATCATCAGTGTTATTCACTTCACCAGACTGTGTTGTTGATTTCATGGCTGGTCGGTGTGAAATTGCACACAGGTAGGCCTTAATCAACTTAATCAGGTACTGCCTGAAGTTAACTTGTTGGACGAGACCTTATTTTGAGATTTCATAACAAAGGGGGTGAATACATACTGTATGCACTCTGTAAACACATATGCACTCCACCCTTATGTAATTAATGATCAGTGATAATGTGTTAGTTATATGATGTTAATATTATGTGCAGCAGGTGTAAATGGAACCATGGAGTTGGTGTAAAAATTCTAATAAAAAAACAGTCACTATTACTTAATAAATTATTATTCTGTATATTACATGATTTTTTTTATTAATAATTTTTATAGCTATTTTGACATGCTGTCTTATTTTGAATAAACTAATACAAACATTAAAATATATATATGAATTGATTAGCTTAAAATGTACATTTCATGTACATGTCTCCAGATAGTATGTACACATTGCTTAGCAGAATCCATCCATGTTATGGTAATTCATCCGAGTCCATGTGTGAGTCATTTAAGAATATCATATATAAGAATATTAATATACAGAATACTGTACATTAACTCCCAGTAAATATTATAGCTGAATTTTACTTATATGCAGTAAACATCTATGTGTAGCAGGTGGACTGTTAACTACAATGCATGACAGAAGACTTGAGAGATAACAGTCAGTTGGTACAATGTGCTTGCTTTCAGCTTTATAGATCAGGTGATCTCACCTCATTGGATTTAGTTTTATTTCATTAGTCTCACAAGGAGAATCATCACATCTCACCTAAACCAACAAAAGTGGCTTTAAATTAAAAGATCAATATATTGTAGAAAACCAGTAGGGACAATATTATTGTGCCGTGTTTCTGAGCAGGAAAGTTACTGCACATATTCAATGCCTTTTTTGGACTTTTTCTAGAGAGGTCATGTCCAACTTTTGTAAGCGTATATCCATCTTCAACTCATTTATTGCACATCATTTTCGTTAATTAATTCCGGCTTTTGTGTTCATTTAAAGCACAGTAGAACTCAAATAAGGCATATTTTTGAAATGTTGATTTAAATCATTGCATAGAATAATCGAGTAATGTATTCATAAGGCACTGATGTGGGGATGCGGACGAATCCGACGGTGGAAACAACAAAACGAAACAGTGCAGCAGATGGTGAGAAAAATAAAAATGAGTAACTGAGAGAAAAAATAAAAGCCTTTCACTGTGGCAGAGAAAATTCCGCTGTGACCACTACTGTGGCACAGCAAAGCGCCTTCTCCGAGCCACAGGTTGCACAGCACTATCCAATCTAATTGGGTTAGACTCAGATCAGCGGTGCACAGCAGGTCAAAGATTCTGATCCAGTCTCTTTGTGGATGCTACTGAAGCTGGGGATGCACACAGCACGCAAACACACACACACACACACACAAACAACAAAAAAAACACTTAACTGCTGCTGTAGGCAACACTAAATCATTGAGGAGTCTCTGCTCCGCACTGCACGCTGTCTGTCTCCGAATCAACACTTTCAGCTGAGCCACTGCTTGTTCCCAAATATTTACATTTGGCAGAAGCGCGTGTTCGGAAGGACTTGCATTTATCTCGTTTGTATAGCTGAGCAGTGGAGGGTTAAGGGGCCTTGCTTAAGGGCCCGGGCAGTGGCAGCTTGTCAGCACTGGGATTTTATCTCATGGCTTTCGGATCAGTAGTCTAACACCTTAGACACTGCGCTACGACTGTCGCTGTGCATGTATTTGAAGAACTGGTACAACCAGTCTATGAAGAAGTCTATGATGAAACAGACAGATTTATAAGCGAGCACGTTTATTGCTGTAGTGAAGAATATAAACGTATCATTTTTCAGTGAACTTTGTGCTTTGGTGCCATTTTGTGTAAATTGATTGCTAGTGATTATTAAAACAAATCCTTCAAAAAGATTTACACGGAACTCTCCTATAAGAAAATGGTTTATGCACATGAAACATTCTTTATCTCACTATGGAACTTTTTAATTTACATACATGGAATCAAAAACACAGCATTCAAACATTTCAGACTTATCAGTAAAGAAGAACATTTATTGATTAAGAAACTGTACAGGTGATGGATTTTTTAACTTTAAATTAAATTACAGGAATTGACATGAAAATAAGCTATTTTTATATGATGCATAAAAATGCACAATGAAATGCTACATAATTGTATTATTATTATTTGTTTATTATTATCATAATTGTAATTAATTAATTTATTTATGTAACATATAAATGTAGCAATTGAAGCCAGGAGTTTTGATAAATTCTTCTTCTTCTTAATAATAATAATAATAATAATAATAATAATAATAATAATAATAATATTATTCTTCTTCTTCTTCTTCTTCTTCTTCTTCTTCTTCTTCTTCTTATTATTATAATTTTCTGTTACGATCACAGCACTTTGTCACAGTCTTTGCTGCACAAGTAAAAGCCTCAAATAAACAGGTTTTACATGAACTTTAGAAATGATGAGTACTGTAGTCAACTCATTAAAGTAATAAAAATTATCACAAGCTCTAAATATATTCTTGGTGTCAAAAAGTCTCCTATAAAATGATTTGCACACTTGATTGGAATTCACTTGGCGAAAACTCACCAAAGTTCATTTATTTTGAGTAACCTCCTCAAGACGGTCAGGGTCAAGGCAGACCCGCGGAGCTTTGCGGAAAATAAATCTGGATGGGACACGAGTCCATAACAGAGCATCTCTCTCTCTATGTCTCTCTCGACAAATATAAACACACACTCGCACTTCGTTCACACCTACAGTACCCAATCCAGCTACCAGCATGCTTTTATGATGTGGACAGAAACAGGAATGCCCACAAACAGAGAAAGCTCTCACACTTGCGGGTGGGCAACAACTGATTGCATAAAATAAACATGAATTAATTATTCGATAAAACATAATAAAATAATCTCATAATAGCCTGTTTAGATAGATAGCTACTGTTTCATGTACAATTTTCCTATTGTTTTATTAACATAAAACAATAAAAATTCTTCATCTTTGAAGAATATTTTAAACGCATGCATATATTTTTTTCCTTTGATCTTGTCTGAGATGTACATGTTCAAGCTGTAAGAAGTAACACACAGTCTTCATCTCCTGGAGAGAGTTGTCAGAGATTTCTTACAGTATATAGCTGTTGTCTGAGCCTGGAGCGAATGCTCCCACGACAAGTGCCCCAGCGTGTGGAGTTTCACTCTCAGGTCAAAAATGTACTGAATTTCATTTTTACTGGGTGTTGGATTATTCTTCTAGTTGATCTTTTATCACACGAAGCATTCCCCTAAGCATTTGCCTGTACAGCAGTTTAGAGGGGGTGGGGTATACTCTGGAGCGCCTTCTGAAATGTATTACAACCTGAAAACAAAATGGTCATTTTCATTTAATAGGGTGCATATGTATTTGCCCCCTTCGTTACAGTATAAAACCTCTAAGTAAGCTCTTGATCCAACCAGTTAACTTTAGACATAACATAAATAGTTGATTAAAGGTCTATTTTTACACTGATCAGATAAAACATTACACCACTGCCAGATAAATTGAATAACATTGATTCTCTTATATACCAGTAAACTGGTGACAGTATCATAGACACCTTTGTGTCAGAAAAGTCAATGCTGGCTGTAATAGAAAGGTATCAGCACACCCAATGTAACACACATTATGAGGCCTAACAAGCTTTGATATTACCCAAACAGCATATGACCGACATGCTAAACGCACGAAAGAATGTACTCTGGTCAAACGAGACTATTATTACCATCATGGGAAACGTTATGTGTGCCAGAACTTCCCATCCCATGGACCACCATTGCCACAGTGAAGCATGGTGGTGGCGGCTGCATCCTGAAACCTTTCATTAGCATGGGACTGGAAAACAAAAAATCAGATTAGTTTCACTAGACAATTCTTGAGAATGCCAGAGATTTGAGACGGGCGTGAGATTTGAGCTTGCAGCAGGACACTGACCATAAACATACTGCTTTAGTTACACTGGAGTGGTTTGAAGAGGAACATTTAAATGTCTTGGAATGGCCTTGGAATGAGTCCTTGAAGAATGGTTTGCTAGATGTGCTAAGATACAATAATAGAGACATAACCCAAGAGATTTGCAGTTGTTGTTCTTTCAGCTTCTTCTGTTTGGCTCAGCAAACCCTCTGATCTGCACATTCGACTTATCTGGGCGTGGGACCAGCGCTTAGAATGCATCTTGCATCCAGTGGCTGGGTCTGGGCATTGGCTAGGATTCAAGTGCGGACCACTGAGTGGCCTAAGAGAGATTTGCAGCAACAACAATCTCTCTACAATTTGGGATTCGGGGAGTTGGTACAAGTGAATACCTATACATGCACATTCAAGATTTCTGTTTTTAAAAGATTGCTTGTGTCACAATAAGAAAATATTTGCACCATTAAAGTGGTTAGGTACACTATGTTGTACAAATCGATAAATCTTAATTCCGGGTTATAATGCAACGAATCAGGAAAAACATCAAGGTGCTGGATGCTGTTGCAACCCAGTGTACTGCATAAGTCAGGCTTGGCCAGTCGTCTCAAGTATGTGATGGACATACTGTATGTGTGTCTCTGTCGTGATAAGCATGCACATCTCAGTGAATGCACTGAGCTAGTGACTTAAATCAGGCTTTGCTGAAGCCCAAATCCATCAAGACATGATGTGTACCCCCTTAACTACTGAAAGGTCTCTGGTATGTTGCCTCCAGATTGGGGGTGGATCAAAGAACCTCAGAGCATATGGTCTATCTCTATTTGAGGACAGTGAGACCTGAAGTGCTCCACCCACGGCGACCTCAACAAACCTATCTATTGATTGGAGGAGAAAGACATAAAGTGGGCTTGATCGTGGCCTGCACTTGCACATTCTTGACCTACATCTCATGTTGTTGCTTCTGCCTCACGAGGACTGCCGCTCCTTCCTGAATCAGAAAGGAAGGTTATACTGCAGATGAATTAATGCTAACAAAAGCACTGCAGCTACCGTATTTGATTTGTTATGGGATTTATTTGGAGAAGAATAGTTACAGATACAAGGATACAAACCTATAAAGTAATATCCTTGCAAAGTGGCCTGTTTCTTCCTCGCAAAGTTAAGTGGTTCGTATGTACTGGACGTATCTCTCTGTCTCCTTTACTATATCTATCTAGCTTTTATTTCCCTCTTGTTTCAAACCTAATTTTCCTCTGAAACTCTCTGCGTCAGCATATGTGCCCTGTCTGCCTTCAACCAAGAACACACACTCGCTCCCAATTAAACTGCTATATTCTCCACACACACACACACACACACACACACACACTGAGTGTGTTCTGTACTGTACCAGCCTCTCTCAATCTCAATCTCATTTAGCCTCCCTTCCACCTGACTTTGCATTTCTCTCTCACCCATTTCTCACACACTTCTCTTTCTCTCTTTGTGTCTCTTTCTCTCTCTCTCTCACACACAAACACACCACTCGTTTTCTTTTATGCATGGATGGAAACAGATGTAGCAGTCTATTTAGCCTCTGTTCGTTCACATTACAAGCCACATTGTTCAGTTGCATGTCATGACGGTTCACATCCATGATCACAAGAGCCTTTATTTGTCTCTAATGTGGACGCGTCTGTCCTCTGGAACGGGACACATGAGCACATGATCTGGGTTAAAACGCGTCAAATTTGTGCGACCACTCGTCCATTTCAAACATTGGATGTGATGATGCGAATATGCTTGGGATACGGCTCTGGAGGATATCAAGCAGTTAATTGGCGCCATTTAGTGATGTTTTGTACAGCTCCCTATGTATGTACTGTATACACAGAGGCGAAAAAGCCATATGGATTCTGATCTGACAGTTCTGATCATTAACATTAGGTAGATCAGGTATATATCCTAGATTGGATATATACCTCATACCAAGTATCAGGTTCATATCCAATCTACTGTAGGACCACATACGAAAGTGTCCCAGATGAGATTTGTGTCTTAAAAAAAAAAATCGGATTTGAGTTCCTGCTAATGTGAACGCAGACTTAGTGGGGTTAATCAGATTTCTTTTTTTTATCCTCCACATGGTCCTGCTTTCACTATGTCATCTTTCCTCATTTCATCTCTCCTCGCTCCCATGAGCAGACGGAGGAGGTTGAAGGTAGACAAGTAACAGATGACCCGTGTCCCTCCTGATTATACCAACATTGCCCAGGCCAGCCCTCATCTCCTTTCCTTTTTGCTCTCCATTTAACTCTCTCTCTCTCTCTCTCTCTCTCTCTCTCTCTTTGACACTCTGTTTCTGGTTTCCTTAATACCTCTGCTTGCTTTTTTTTTCTTGTCTTTCGTTCTTCCTTGCTTATCTCAAGTTTAAGCCCTTCCTCTTTCTCCTTCTCCCCTTTCCCTGAGCGCCCTTTCCCTCATTATTTCGCTCTTTTTCTTTCTCCCTCTATCCTTCTCTCTTCCAGGCATACCTCCAGTGGTGTGGTCCGTCTGGCCAGCAGCAGATGGTTGAGGCGATCAGAAGGAGACGTCCTCTAACCTGGGACCCAATCCAGAACTCACAGCTCACACTATTCCAGCCCAGTGTGTGTGTGTGTGTGTGTGTGTGTGTGTGTGTGTGTGTGTGTTGTCAGTCTGCAGTCTATTTTTGTCACTGTTGGTATGAAACTGTGCTTCAGACTGATTTACTTTGTAAGGCATCATCGTGTGTTTTGCACTTCCGATAGCGAGTGTATGTCTGGCTTTCTATTTTTACACCAGGTGCCATGATAACCATTTCATGGATAATATTTTAACCTTGATTTGTGACTTGTGTGCTCTCGGGAGGAAGCCGGGGAGATCGTGTTAGAGTAGAGTTTTTTTTTAAAGGGATAACATGTGGTTAAAGACGTCCCACAAGCTGCTGCAACCGTACTGTACCTTGATCAGAGTCTGCAATCTTAACAAGACCTTAACATGAATCAGGGATTCTATAGAAGGTCATCACACACACCTCCGTTAGATCAAAGCAATCCTGCTCCTGTATTGGTCCAGTTACATGTTTCTACCTTGCTACTGTATACCTCAACAGTTTACTAGCAGTAGTGTTTGAAAAAGACAATAAAATCATATTTCCTGCACATTTTATGTGTTTTTATAGCTTTCACTTTATTCCTGTTAGCTTCCCAGGCATAACTGCTGTGCACGGACCTGATGGCACTCACACGCATTTTTGTGTTGAAATCTGATTCTGCATTTATATCCACTGTGACATGTCTTTTAAATGTGACATCAAAGGGATAGAAGGACAGACTGAGAACAAACTGAGACATGCAGAGAGTGACGATAAAGGAGGAGAGGGCAAGAAAGAAAAGTATTCTAAAGGGAGAGATGAAGAGAATGGGGTAAAGGAAGAGAGAGATGAGTAGAATGGCAGAAATGGATAAAAAGTAGAGAATGGTGATAAAGAGAGAGAATGAGATAGAGAGAGATGGAGAGAATGAAGTTAGAGAGAGATGGAGAGAATGAAGGAAAAGAGAGGGATGGAGAGAATGAAGGTAGAGAGAGATGGAGAGAATAAAGATAGAGAGAGATGGAGAGAATAAAGATAGAGAGAGATGGAGAGAATGAAGGTAGAGAGAGATGGAGAGAATGAAGGTAGAGAGAGATGGAGAGAATGAAGGAAAAGAGAGGGATGGAGAGAATGAAGGAAAAGAGAGGGATGGAGAGAATGAAGTTAGAGAGAGATGGAGAGAATGAAGGTAGAGAGAGATGGAGAGAATAAAGGTAGAGAGAGATGGAGAGAATAAAGGTAGAGAGAGATGGAGAGAATAAAGATAGAGAGAGATGGAGAGAATAAAGATAGAGAGAGATGGAGAGAATAAAGATAGAGAGAGATGGAGAGAATGAAGGAAAAGAGGGATGGAGAGAATGAAGTTAGAGAGAGATGGAGAGAATGAAGGTAGAGAGAGATGGAGAGAATAAAGATAGAGAGAGATGGAGAGAATGAAGGTAGAGAGAGATGGAGAGAATAAAGATAGAGAGATGAGGAGAATGAAGGAAGAGAAAGATTGAGAGAATAAAGATAGAGAGAGATGGAGAGAATAAAGATAGAGAGAGATGGAGAGAATAAAGATAGAGAGAGATGGAGAGAATGAAGGTAGAGAGACTGAGAGAATGTTGGTAAAGCTGGGGATATAGTGGTGAATACATGGGGGGAAATTTGAGATAAATACAGGTATTAAATGAAGAATTATGATTGATTATGAGTATAACTATAAAAGGATAGATGAGAAATAGGAAGGATGAAAGAATGGTAAATGGAGAGAGTGATAACAGGACAGACGGGCAAATGAAGTGGTCAAAGAAGAGATAGAGATAAAGAGAATAATGATAAAGAAGATAGATAGATAGATGGACACATGATAAAGGGGAGAAAAATATATGTAGGGATGAAGAGAATGACAAGAAAGGGAGAGATAAAGAGGAGAAATCCAGCAGATGATGATAAGGGGAGAGATGGACAGATAAAGATCTATGATAAAAGGAGAGATGGAGAGATTTAATTCTCATGCTTGGTGGGTTGTCTTCTCTCATTTTGCAACGTCTCGCTGTGTTCTAATAAGAACCATTATTAGAGGCCTGAGTGACATTAAAGGCGCGTGTGTGTGAGGATGAGGAAAGCCCCCCTGCGGGGAGGAGATGGCTGCCGTGTAAATGTCCGTCATGTCGGGGGAGCGCTGTTCCCATGCTGGCTGCCTCCCGCTGATTGAAGCGCGCAGTCAGAGCGAGCGGACAGCAGATCTTCCTGCACGGTCACGATCGCGCTGCTCATCCTGCACCCCTGCTAGCTGGCATTTCTTTTATTCACTTCATATTTTCGTTAAGGTTCGCACTCCCCGTTTTATGCCTTTCCATCTCTTGTTCCGTTTCACTTCTCAGTCCCGTCCACCCTCGATTCGGCTCATGTCAGATAGCTTTATTTTACTGCCATGATAGTCAATAATACACCAGAGCAACCTCAAAAAGATCAATAACAACAAGCCTAATGTTGGCAGGAGTGATTTTTAATGTCAGTAATTTAACTGTATTGGAACTATTTATTAATGCTAGCTGTTGTTATGATGAGGGCGGTCTATCCTGATGTTCTTTTTACAAACCTTCCTGACACCGTCCTCACTGTTTCCAAACTAACCTGCTGCGCTGGTCCAAAGGAAAGCAAACTCTACACTGTAAATCCGAATAAGTTGGCAAAACTCAAAAAATTTAAGGTACTCAGTTACATTGTCACAAGTTTTTACGCCAGATGCCGTTCTGAACACAACCTTTCATTTCATTTTCATCCGGACCTTTCGCATGGCAGACGAAACACCTACCACTGAGCCACCAGGGCTCTGGTACTTTAGGGTGCCCAGATTTGTTACGATTACTGTATGTGAAGACAGACCAATCCACATTACCATCCAGTTTACAAGGTTAACAGCTTTTCCCATTAGTGTTTATACATACATAACCTTCACATTAAAGTATTTCTTTAATAGATTGATCTATTGTCTCACACATCCAGGGTCAAGGGTTTGAATCTCTTCTTGCAGTCTGGGTGTCTGGAGTTCATCTCCATGATCTCCCTGTGCATGGTGTGTTTCCATAGGTTACTCCACGTTACCTCCCACAGTCACACCCGAAGACACCCAAAGTTTCATCAGTGTTCCCAAATTTCTGGGTGATTGGGAATGTGTGTGCTTGTGCCTCGTAATTAATCGTAAAACCATTGGTACCATAAGTTCCCTGGGAAACGCCACAAGAAAGGTAGTATAGATAATGGAAGGGTGCATCTGGTTAAGTTATTTCTCAGACCTGTTTTGTTAAGTTTGAGCCAAAGAATTGAGCGCAGAACTGCATAACGTTAAACGATTCAATGTCCCTTTCTAACCCCTGATCAAGGGCAAGGGATTGTACACCCCTACTAGCTTTCCATTTTATTGCCATTTGGGGTTCAACCCAGGAACAGATAGTTAGATGAGGTTATTCTAAATTTGAACAAGAGGAGACAAAGAGACATTTATGAGATTTACAGGACTGTCCACCACCTCCATGGTTAATCCCCCTTATCTTTTGTTTACATAGTGTAGAGCTGGTAATAGTTTAGAATTGCTTTCACCGCTGTATTAGATACTGTATGTACTGTATGTACTTTTTCCCTTTTAAGTACAGTACGACTACTAGTAATAATCTCTGCACTGTTGGTGCTTGGACCCCTACAGCCAATGAAATCCTAATAGCAGGAGTAACATAAATAAATAAATAAATAAGTCACATTTTGATGCAGAGCAACGCTCATCGTATTCACTAATGATCTTCATTTTTTTCCTGTGGTTTCACCTCATTTAATCTGTCCTTCACTTTCCCATACACACCATGTGCCTTTTTTCAAAAAAATTGAAATTAATTACATAACTTGGCACTAAATAAAAACTTGGCACACGTGTGATGATTTGCTTTTACGAGAACACACGATGAAGTAGAGAACGTGTTCGGTTTCCACCTCTCGATAACATTTGTACTTAATTCCTCAGACTTCACTTGGATGTTCTGCCATATCTTACCATTTATGTTTCTAGCATCCAAACCGGAGGCGTTGAAATGTTTTTATATCACAATAACCATCAGAATTATGATTCATGGTTTATAATATTAGAACGTGACGTTAAAAACCAGCATGTTTACACAGACTGTTTTCTCATTGAACGTAATACATTTGATTACATAATCTGCTTCATTCAAGCCCTCAGTGTAATTCCATGTCAATATTTTCATATTTCCTTTCATATTTCCATTCGTTGTGCATGTAAAATCTTCTAAATGTCTTCTCGCATTTAATAAACCAGGGTATTAAAATAGGCTAGAGAGCACAAAGGCTATTTCTTTTAATCAGGCACGTTAGCCCTTTTAATTTAATCGTACGATTCTTGAAATCTATTATCATTAATTATAGCAGAACAGAAATGGTTGGGTACCAATAAAATAAAAAGGAAGTGGAAAATGTTATAAGTAGAAAATATTATATTATATTATATTATATTATATTATATTATATTATATTATATTATATTATATTATGTTGTGTTGTATAATAGTTATAAGGACTTAGGTCCTTATATCAGCAGATAAGGTTTATAAAAATATACTTGGGCTGGAAAGTGCACGAAAGCAGCCCCTTATACTGTACACTTATAGACTAAATATGTGAAATATTCACTCTCATCATCTATATATCTATATATATATATCGCTTTATCCTGTAAACAAGGTCTCAGGTGACTTCTAGAGCACGTGGTTGGGTACATTCTGTACACGGTGCCAATCCATCGCAGGGCATCATGAAATATTCACCTTAACATTACCCTAGTAACTATTAGTTATTAGTTCATGTGTCTGTATGATGATTTATTTGTCTTGTGTAAACATGATCATGATGAAGAGTTGTAGGAAAGGTGTATTGACTTGGTCTTAGACATGTCAAGTTTAAATCCTATAAGTGCCAGGAGTTTGAGAGAGATCATTACATGTCCTGCTCTCTCCTCTCTCTTGTCAGAAGAATGACCTTCCATTCTCCCCTGACAGTTGGAGTGACGCTACCAAACCACAGACATCTGCTTGATCATGGATGCAGAATAGGTTCATTAAAGCTCGCTTATAAATCTGTTCAGTTTGACGTTGTAGCGTACAGTTTTACCCGTGACAGCAGTTGGTAGATATGCAGACTCGAGCTACAGTAGTGAGTGGGAACTGGTGTCCAAATAAGAATACAAGGAAAAGGACAAGATGTGTATTTCCACTGCAGGGACCCAGGAACCTTTTCAGGAACTTTACAGGAGAGCAGAAGGGCTGGTTTCCACTCATTAATAATAATGTTGGAGTGGGCTTTGAGTAGCATTTCACAATCGATGATGGCTTTTACTTTTTATAATTTTATCCAAAATATGGAAATACAGTCCTATGCGATCTAAAGACATGGAGGATGCAAAATTGTAGAGGGATTTTTGATATCTCAAAAGGCTCCGCCTTAAAAAGGGGGATGCCTTAAACTTAGGCCGAAAAGTGGTTAATAACTTTCTGTGTGACAGCATATTGAGTGACGACACATTCAGTGACATCACATTGAGAAACCACATAGTGTGATGTTTTTTTCCCCAGCATCTTTTTGGAGATCTAAATATAAACCCTCCCTTTTCTAAAATGACATCATAATGGTATCGGGATATCCCATTTAAATGCATGTGCTCACTGTGCCCGCTGTCTTTCTGGTGTGCCCGGGTGGTGATAGTGCAGGGTGCTCGAGCCCACTCATCCTGCACATCGAACTTCCAAAGTATTGAATTCACACTGATATTCATATATCAAGGTCCTGGTGCAAATTGGGATCAAATAATGATCAAAGCAGTGATATCTCTCTGTTGTGTTGCTGGTGTACTCGGGCAAGGTTCGAATGAATATATACAGTAAAGCTACACTGTACCAGTAGGTTATTTCGTTCTCCTTCGTTCCTCTGAATCCCTGCTACAGTACCGTAATCACAACATGTCTTTCTCTGCCTCTCGGATAATGGGTCGTCTCTACAGTAGGTGTCGAGCGATGGCTGATGTGTGTTTCAGTTGTATATATGTTTGTCTGCTTGCATGCACAAGGCAGCAGGTCTAATGAGCTCATCAGAAAAAAGCATGAAAAGAAAAAAAAAAAAAAGCTCACAGTGGCACTCACTGCTCTGTAAGATACTCAACTAATTTCCACACCTGCTGTTTGCTGTGTGTGTGTGTGTGTGTGTGTGTGAGAGAGAGAGTCTGGTGGGCCTGGCGAGGAAAATTTACTGGCCATTGGTTCTGGATTGTTAGCCATGTAATCTGGCCAGCTGGCTCCTCCTGCATCATTTGCGTGCGCGCACACACACAAACACACATACACACGCACCAAAACAGCCACAGCATGATCCAGTATATTAATTTGATTTCGTGGCATACTGATTGAAGTTTGCAAAGTGCACTCGTCTCTTGGTATGGAATAGAAATAAATCAGCATTAACAGCCAGGATGTTGCACGAGTGTTACAGCTACTTTTCACACTCTTTACACTCTTGTATACACAGAGTGCCAGACTTCCAGCACGCTGAAACACAGTGGTCTCCACTGGGACGTACGTGCACATACACACGGGTACGCATACCCGTCCCGTCTGAAAGTATTACAATGGTGAGACCAATTCTTCATTTTCTTCCCCCAACACACTGAAGACACATCTTTCATATTTCACATCTTTCATATTTCCTTCCACATTCCTTTTATGACAGACCGCAAAAGTATCGCAGTATTAAAGTAAATAACACTTCAGATTTGGGTTCAGTGAAATCACCATCCTGTTGCATTCTTCGTTTGTGACGCTTTTAAAGGGTTGTAACAGTTTCTCTCTCTCCCTTCAGGTGGTAGAATATATGCTCACCTGATTTATCGTCTGGTTCAACTGATTGACTCGACAAGTTTAAAACCCTTTCAAACATTTCTCTGTAAATTGCCTAAAAGAGTTTTCCGTCGACTTCTGAATTCATTCGCTCGCTACCATCATGAGTTACATCATCAACACGGATGCGATTCCAGGAGCAGCCATGCATGACCAAGCCACGGCACTAACTCCACTGCGCTTGATGTAACTGGCGGTTGTTTTGCGTTTTTCTTCACAGCTCTCATCATGTTCCTGCCATCAACTCCCAGGGGAAAATATTACCGCGCGAAGTTTGCTCTTCTGTAACTCGCGATTCTCATTTAAGCCTCAATTTATCTACTGTTTTGTCTGATATAGGTTCTTTCTCAAGTCATTCCCTTGAAATTTTTTTTGGGAAACGTTGCTGAGACATGACCCCTGAGCGGGTGGCACGGTGGCACGGTGGCTGCACCTCCAGAGTCCGCGGTTGATTCCCGGTATTGGTGGGTTTCTTCCGGGTACTCCGGTTTACTCCCACAGTCCAAAGACAGAGGATAATTGGTGTTCCCAAATTGCATGTAGTGTGTGGGTGCCCGGCAATGTATTGGCACCCCATCAAAGATGTGCTCTAAGTTTCCTGGGATAGGCTCCAGGACCCCCACAAGCCTTCATATATTTCATCCTTGAGAAATAGGGAGGTAACCTCACAAAACTCCCATCAGTGCTATTAAGTGCTCCTTTTTTCTCATTTGGAAAAGAATGCGAGTAACACATAAGCTAAAACCGAGCAACATGTGAGTATATATAATATGCAAGTTAAGATAAGGGTCAGTCCGGCGACAATTACTCAACTCACTGGAGATTTACGTGTTGTTTAAGTGGAAGTTTATTACAGTGTCAAATTGTAAGCTTGATGGCCAACTGTATCTGCGCATGCTCCAGGGGCCTAACCGTGGCAGATCAACAGGGACTTCAAATTCTTAATACCTATAAGGCTCAAAAAATTTTGAAACATCTTCTTATTGGGAATAATGATTGCATAACAGACTTGTATTGTGTGAAGGTTTAAGATGTCGACTGGTAATAAATTTTCATGAAGCAAATGATTTTTAAATGACAACTACAGTCGCATGCAGATAAAAAAAAGTAATAATAAAAAAAAGTTTTATTTTAAAATAAATATTAACTTTATTGCAAGACAGTAACCGGTAAAAAGTTTTTGTTTCTATTTTACAATGTAGATTTCATAAACCAAATGCATTACAAATCAATCATAAGTAAACAACCGTGAAACATTTTATAATTCCACTGTAATTCCATCATGTACCACTGATTCACAGCTAAATAATATCCAGCGGAATATTTGCATTATATTTGGGTGCAAAATTACAACAAAAAAAAAAAAGATATAGATAATAATAAGGCCAGATAGCACTGAAAAAATGTATTGAGAATTCAGTGGAGACCTCTGTATTTGCTCTTTCTAAGCTCAGCATGTACAGTAATGCATGAATAAGGCTGGGATGAGAGAAGATCGAGTCCATATAGAGAGCTCTCTGATTTCTCCATCTGAGGGATGAGAGAGCTCTGTTGAAGCTTGAACGTAGGCTAATTTAAGATATTGTGAATCAGTACTGTACATCAGACTATGTGCCATAGTCTCATTTTGGTTTCACAGAGTTGTCAAGGAGACATAAATGGTACATTTTTGAGAGATCTTTTCTAATTTACTTTTCCTTTGAGCTGCTGTTGTTTTTCTTAACCAACGTGATTGGTATCTGCTTAGTAAACCAGCTGTTTCTTTATTTTCCAAGACACAGCAAATTGTTGTATTGTCTATGCCAAATGCTTCTCCTCTGATTCTGATCTCCCTCTTTACTTGGTTTCGACAGCTCCGTGATCTTTATATTGGTTTACAGTATGTTGGATTTTAGCAGCAAATGCATTCTTCACAAGCGAAACCCATGGCTGAAACCAAGAGTCGCTGTTCAACAGTATCAATTACATCTAACAGGACATACCTGGGCGGCATGGTGAAGTAGTGGTTGGCATTGTGGCCTCACACGTCCAGGGCGTGGAGGTGTGGTGGAGTTTGCATCACTGTGCTTGCTGGGTTTTCGCTGTCCTGCAACAGACCAAAGACATGCAGATTAGGCAAAGTGGTGTTCCAGAATTGTGTCAACCAAAACACAGTATTTTTTTTTTTTAGGTTATACATATAATACAGATAATGTGTGCGCACTTTGGTCACTTCCATGTTGCATAATCTTGCTTCCCTTAAAAATGTCACTTTTTTTTATGAAACTTTTTTTTTTTTGCTAACTTTTTTGGAGATTCAGTGTTATATTCAGTATCTCGCTTTAAAATGGCAAATTATTCACATTTCTTTATGAGTATTGATAATAAAATTGGTGCAAACACCTAGAAGCATATGACCTGTAACAATAGTTGCTTAAAGTGGTTTTTGGTAAAAGCTCAAAAAGCAAAAAAAATCTGTAGTGTCCGTAACCATGTCAAACTCCTGTTTCAATATCATAACATAATAATAATAATAATAATAAAATAATAATAATAATAATAATAATAAAATACACATCCTACATTAAAAATATTCATGTGTATGCATATTTAAGAAAAAATTAAAAAAGCATGAATTATTACGAAAAACAGTTTATGTGTATATGATCCTATCTAAAAAATAAATTTTTAACCTTAGGTAAGACAATTTTTTTAGCACCAATACAGTGTGTGTGTGTGTGTGTGTGTGTGTGTGTGTGCCCTGTGATGGTTTGGTGCCCTGTCCAGGGTGTACCCCACCTCGTGACCTAAATCTCCTGGGATAGACTCCAGTATCAGGATAAGCTGTATAGAAGAAGAAGAAATTAATGACGGCAACAAGAAACACCTGTAACGTTCCAATATTTCTGCTCACTTAAAAACTTGATGGGTTTCCATGATTATGTACAAATCTAGATAGAAAATGAGGATATGAAAGCTGAAATTTTGACCTATCAGCTCGTATCCATCTTTTGACCTTAAACCCAGATGTCTTTAATGTATGGCAAAAGAATGAGCCTCGCCGTTCCAGTCGTTTTGAAAAGGCCTGTGGATATGTGGGATGAAAGCAAAGCAGCCAGTGACAGAGTGAGAGAGAAATGGGGGACTGGGGGAGAGAGGGAGGATTAGGGTAAGGTGTTTTACGAGGCCCTTAACATTTACTTCCCAATGGTTCAATTCTGTCTCTCTATTAGAGGCAGCACAACTTCCTACGTGCAACCCATCCATCAAATATATAAAGAGACAGAGAGAGAGAGAGGGAGGGAGAGGGAGGGAGACGGAGAGAGAAAAGGCACCGAAAGTGATGGTGATAGGGAAACTACAAACTAAATTGAAAGAAAAATAAACAAAAATATCTCAGCTTTAATATACATAGAAGAGAAAGTGAAAACTGGTGTTTAACTGGTATTAACCCCAAACATTATGAAGCATTTAGAATTTGCTTCGGCTACGTAACTAACATCATGTTATTCTTTCTGACGCTACGTGAGGATAATTGATGAGCGAGGGCGCTAGCTGTCACCAACATGGTGGACTTCCACAAATATTGTTAGTCTAAGTGATCTGGTCTTTTGTAGTGCTTGCCCTGGTCTTTCCATCATGAAAATGGGTCCTTGTCTGAGCTTTCATCTCAAGTAGAAAGCATTGGCTCGATAAGCTGGCATCGTCTGCTTTCTTTATAGCGCGGTGTTGCTCTCGAGCCTCGCCATAGTCACTCGTCTTTCTTCGGTTAATGGGTTCAGCTCAACTACCGCAATGCTTTAGCCTTAAGGTGATTTCTCACCGAACTTGTGATTTCAAATAGTCTGGTTTGTTAAAAAGATTTTGCACTCAACATTCTCATGATGTTCACAGAAAATAAAGTATTACCACATTTCTTTGTTTAAATTGCTCAGTGGTATTACTGTGCACTGCGCTAAACAGGTTCCCTCTGCTGCAGACATGTGACAGTGGCGTTCCCTTGTCGCACATTTTATTCTATTCTCAAAAAGACATACTGTATGTCCAATGATGTCTAAAATCCCCAGAACAATACATAAAAACCCGGGTGACAATTCCATGAGCTACTGTACATTCTGAACATGTTCACACACACACACACATACACACACACTACCCACGCAAACAACACAACCTATGAAACCTAGGTGGACAAATCTGAGGCAATATTGCTGAAATATCAAGGGCCAATAACACCAATGCTCTTAGAAGACCACGGCACAAGGAGGATTTGGTGGGATATAACATCACGGAATGATGAGATGAGGTAACTCATATTAAGTCAATTAACTTATGCCTTCATAAGCAAAAATAATAATAATACAGTACTTCAGACATAATGGCAATTAGGTATATAATTAAACAATTATGTCCGATTATAGACTACTTTTTTTTTTTCCAGGTACCTTACTGAAAAAGCTGGGATTTACACTTTGACCTGTTGTGATTTTCATGCGTTCTAATAAATTTCACATATGCTCTTTTAATAATATTTACTATTAAGTTTATATCATTGTGGACTATTCTGGACAGACCTTCCATAACCAGACCAAACTGGTTATGACGAGAGCCGTTGTAGTAGCATATTCTGCATTCACCTCGTTTTTGGACCAGCTCCTTTTACCCCCATTCCTGTGCCCTAGCCTATTAAAGTGCTATGCAAGATTTCAGTCTTTCTGCTAGTCACTGCCCCACTTATGTACAGTGCATAATACAAATAAAGCCATAACATTTCCTGTCCACTATAATGTCCTGCTTGAAGTCATCATTCCTTGCTGTCACAATCAGAACACATGGAGCAAAGTGCGAATACATTCCAGTCACACACTCCGCCACATCTAGGGGAGAAAAAATGTTAGCATAAGGCAATCCATTAATATGCATGTATTATGAACCATAGGAGGAAACTGCAGAACCCAGGGAAAACCCACATGAACATGGGGAGTACATGCACAGAAATTCCATACTGTCCTTTTTTTTCTCACTCGCACATAAGAACGGTACACTCCAACTGTACATTATGGGATCCAGTGGTCCGATTAACTGGTATATTTATTTAAGGCACAATGCGGAAAAAGCTCTATCCACATGGCCTCTCTATATAGGAACTCGAGGCATTAGCTACATGATCCTCAAAAAAACAAAACAAAAAAAACATCACAGATGAAGATAATTTAAATTCTCCTAGATGGCCTATCTTGTAAAGGGCTTTTAAGCATTCTCCTGATTCTTGCACACACTCTTGATCTAATATCTGAAAAGCTTGTGATAGGAAATCTCTTATGGTACATTCCTACTGGATTCTAGTCTGGTCTGGGTCACATTTGGCCATTCATTCAGTTTCATCTGAGTCCAGGATTCTCCCAGAAGAGGCCATGATGCAAGCCTGGGATATCTTGAGATTTGGTGAAATTTATTGTACATCCTATAACCTGCTATATTACACAGTGTATGTCTGTGACCTCATTTTGACTCTTCCGTCTTTAATAAGAAACACCCTTGCCCAGCCCAATATCATCCTTGGAGTCATGGGCTGGTCATGATTATCCAGCATCTCACTAGCCATAAAAAAAAAAACTGCCCAGGGTTAGTTACATCACCACTAGCTTTGTCTTGCTTTTCTTGGCTTCTAGAGTGACTGATACTCTTGAAATTCACATATTCACACGAGTGATGTTATAATAATTTTATGTGATGGAAAAACATTTAATTGCTTGGGAACCGCTAGGAACACCCAATCTCTCCAGCACTAAATGAAGACTGAGACTGAAGATTTCTCTTAAAAAAAAAAAAACCCATTCAGCAAATTTCCATTGAACTATTTGATTCATTTATTAGAAATACCTGTATACATGCATATTTATTCAGTTCTCCAATTATGTGGCAGCAATGCAAAGTGTAAAAAAAAAAACATGCAGATACACATTCAGTTAATGATAACATCAAAGGTAAAATGTCATCTCAGTGACTCTGGCCATGGAATGCCAGTGCTAGATAGGCTAGTCGAAGAAAGTGTTCGAAGAAACTGCTGATGTTGTGGGATTTTCACAAACAGCATCCAGCAGCTTTGCTTCTCAGTAGCAACATCTTATGACTTGAGCCCAAACGAAACAGATAAAATTTTCTGTTTAATGTAAAAACAACAACAACAACAACAAAAAAACTGAAGCATTTTTGACTTATTAATATTTGACTTACTGTGTCCTCAGATTTCTTTCCACTCTGGTTAAAAGAAAAAAAAAAGTGCACTGGTCTACAACGTATTCAACAATTAATTTTATTGCATACAAATTATTTTATCATGTAAAATGGTATCTTGCATCCATTTTGGATAAAATTCCCATCAGACACCTGTACTGTAAATGCAATTGTAACTTTAGATCAAAGAGAAAAATATATGAACAACTGTCCAGGATTTTTATTTTATTATTTTTTTTGTAGGTTCAAAATGCCTTCCTTAAAGACTGACATGAATTATACCGTACAACTTCGTACCTTGTTTAGTAAATAGGATTATCTAACACCGCAAAATGAATTTCTGTACGCCTGATAATGTTTTTCATCCATGCCTCTAATTCTGCGAATGGCCTTGTCTCGTTATCTGCCCTGACTGTGGCCTTTTAACTGAACGAAAAAAGAAAAAAAAAAAAAAAAGAGCGGGAATCAAGACAAAGGCATGGCAGAGAGGTGAAACTACTTAACCACACATAACACTGCTTTCATTCGGTTCAGTTTCATATAAATCTCATGTATTTGTTTGGGAACAGTAGCTACCATCCAAATAAATCTGTATTGAAATGAAAATGGAGAGAGAGAGAGAGAGAGAGAGAGAGAGAATAAGTAACCTTGTGTTCCCTTCAGCAGTGGCTCCCAGAGCAGAATTCCTCTCCCTTCAGCAATTAATCATCTGATAGTGAGCTTACTCAAGTGTGTCTCTGCTCCCTCTCTCCTAATTAACCAGAGATAGAGAGAGAGAGATAGAGAGAGAGAGAGAGACTTGGGTAGATTTTCAGCTAAACAGTGAACGCTTGTGAGAAGGGCAGGTTGAGATGTGGAGATGAGATTGAGTGATGGATCGAGGAATGAAGGGGGGAAAAAAGGAGAGAAAGACACATCAGAACCAGAAACAGAAGGAGATGCAAAGATATCGAGGAGCTGCCATCCTCCACTAGTCTCCCAGGGACATGGCACCATGCTTCCCAAGCATACTAAACAGATAAGATGTGTGTGTGAGAGTGTGTGCTGTGCTGAAAGTTTCTTTGGACACATTTTCATTAAAGAATGTATAAGAAGGAATGTTCTTGCATAAGTGTATCTGTATACAGTATGTGCGTAAATTCATCCACGTTACAGCAAATGTGTTTGTTTCCTTATCTTTTATCTTAGAGCCTTAATCTCGCTCTCGCTCTCTCTCTCTCTCTCTCACACACACACAGACACACACACACACACACACACCCAGACACCTGTTTCCACAGCTACCCATCTGCCAATTAAGTGTACGGCTGACACAGTGGCAGGTGTAGGGGTCCAAAACCCCTACACTACACCAAAACCCCATAGTGGACCAAATCATCCAAACATCCAACATTGTTAGAAAACACTGTTTTTCTATCACATTTAAGTTCATGAGCATGAACAGATGCAACATTTAAACTAGTCAACATTGCACATTGCACGCACTAAGAACTATAATAAAATAATAATAAATAATAAAATAAAAAAAAAATCTCGCATCCCAGAAGCATTAAAAAGATAGAATCTACTGAGCAACATGCAGGCAAACGCAGTCAAGCACAAAAGCCTGTCAAACTATCCATCAGCCAAAGCCCCACTTTCTCTTCACAGCTTAAAGGCTTTGTTAGGAATAGATTCTTCTTTAAAGTATTGAAATTGCCTTAGACCTAGTGTTAGAAGTAGTCTTTTAACAGGAGAAATATGGAGTCGTGTTTTATTTATTTATTTATTTATTTATTTATTTATTTTTACCTTTGCTACAAGAATAATCAGTGTTTATGACTGAAGCTCATTCAACAAAACTGATAAAGTATAGGCTTGGACAAGGACGGATTACAAACGTGACACATACTGTAGAACACCAGCCAATTAAAGTAAAATCACAGATTCTGAATTACATCTGCAAATCCTTTTAGTTTACGCATCTGCATTTGGACTGTTTTCAGCGGGAGCTGGATAAGCACATTAAAAAAAAAAAGGATAATTGTAATCCTACACTAATTGCGCCAATGATAAGAGAACCTTAAAGGAAAGTCAAAGACAGAGGATTTTCATTTCTTTGTCTGGAATGGATTAAAAATTACCCACAAACTGAAACAGACCAGAAATGACTCAACACGCTGTCACTGGTGGTCACTGTGTCAAAGCTTGTTAGAGATCTACAATTTGATGATTTACTGGATGACTTCGCAACATGAAAAACAAGCAACATGCCACCTGCACAAAACTGCTTAAATATTCATAGTCGATGTGTAATGTAGTAATGTATGCTTTTCATTTGGTACTGTGTGTGTTAGGGGTGGACCAGTAAGGGGCTCCACGCATTAGATCATAAGACTGTTGAACAATCATGGATCCATAATTAGAAATTGTTCTCTGTATTGAATGATTTATCAGTTGTCTCTGGCTTATTGCCAGTTGTGCTTGGACAAAATTTGACAAACTCCTTCTTCAAGAAAAATGTTGCCTAACAATGGATGCAATATACAATCAAAGCCAACTACTGTAGCTGCCACTAGCTTGAAGACATGGCTTCATAAAGGGTTCGATGGTTTTCAGTCTTGATCTTGACAGGGTCTCGCTTTCATTCGGATGTGTTCTTGAATTGTCCTAAAGATTCTATCTTTATGTCATCTTTTCTAATCCTACCCTTACGTGTATATGTAAAATACATTTCTCTATACAGTATATTAACTGTCAATATATGAGATTATTTGCTGTACTAGTAAATTGAAAAGATTTTATTTTAACTGCTACTAACTAAAAAATAACAACAAAAAAAAAGATATCCATATTAAAAAATGTATTCACAATATAAAGAATAACATACTGTACATAAGGAATTGACGCTTTTCATATATTGAGAAATGTATTTATATACATTCAAATGTATATCTTAATGTATGGAATTCCATGTTCAACAATATAATTCAATGACATTTTATTTATATAGCGCTTTTAACAATGGTCATTGTCTCAAAGCAGCTTCACAAAATTAAAAGGAGATTATGGAAATATATACGTCATACTACAGTATATTGAATTTGATTAAATATATCAATTTCTTTATACTGTTTTACAGTATACTTATATGTTAATGTAGTTCGAACAACATGGACTTTATAGGCATTAATCAGAGCACACAGACAAAGTAAAAGTGTGTGTATAATTCTTAAACCTGCATAAAGTTTCAATAATGTTTCAATAAAATATAAATATAATTATATTATAATTATAATGTATAAATATAATGGTCTTTGTCGTCATTGCAATATATATATACCCATACATGGTCCATTCATATATTGCAATATATTAATAAATATACTATAAGCACTAGTTTCCTATATATGGAAATCTATTTTACGATATATTGACATATTCTTTCCGTAACGGTGGTGGTATAAATCTCTACTGGGTTCGAATAGGATACCTACAGTAGGTACCCATCGTAAGGCTGAAGATGTACTAATCCTTCACTGGTATTGGAAGTGTGCAGACTGTTTTGCTAGCTGTGAGACAGAACGGCTAATGGTTAACATCTACACACCACACACATGTTGTTTCCACATGGAAACAACACCACAGGACTCCACCCCCATAACAAGCACTGTGTCATGAAGCTTAAAGCATAAAAAAGCAAGGGCATGGACAAGGGTAAGGTCGGCATAGGCAGGATCTGAATTTGAGCTCATTCTGTATTCCTTAAAATGGGTATTGCTGTAGTTTATTACTAAATGTCAATGTAAATGAGCTCTAAACAACTTTCTCTTACAGCGTTTGGATATTAGTGCAGTACAAGCTATTGATGGACTTCTGTTTCCTCCGGGTATTCCGGTTTCCTCCCACAGAACATGGGAGGTTCTGCAGGATTAGCTTAATTGGCGTTCCCAAATTTCCCATAGTGTGTGAAAGCTTGTGTGAATGTTGACCGGAGGTGCTACCCAGTCATAAAAATGGGAATAAATACAATTGGCCTCCACGGTGCCTCGTTGGACTACAGAGGTTCCTATTTGGATGGATGGATGGATCAAACTTTTTAGGAGCACACTGGCTCACTTTTGTATCATGAGTGAGAGGTAGAAGAGACGTGGAAGGCAATCATGGTTCACCGCTTTCCCTTCCGTGTCTGCTCTTCTTCCTCATAAACCCCCCTGTCTCCGCCTGTATTTCTGCTTTATGAGAGGAGGGCTAATACATGACTGGATTTATGAGTGACAGAGCTCGGCAGATTTAATATTTTAATTCTGTTTTATTGCCTAGCAGCACAGAGCCAAACACTCTCACTTTATTGGCATGCCTTGCTGCGGTGACACGGTGACAAAATGGCGGGGACAGAAGGAAGAGGAAGTGTTGGAAAGAAAGAAATGGACTTAGGAAAAGATAGAAAGAGAGACAGAGGAGAAATCAATGTGCGCATGTATGGAATTACTAACCATTCTGCATTTAAGGCTCTGCATCTTTCTTTCTTTCTTTCTTTCTTTCTTTCTTTCTTTCTTTCTTTCTTTCTTTCTTTTCATTTCAACCCCCCCCCTTCCTTCTGTCATGCCATATAACTCAACAATGTGCCTCAGCTCTGGCCCTGAGACAGACAGCACAGCTCCAATTGCAGGGAGATTCATAGCTCATGGGAACAAGCCATGCCACTGATTCACAGCTTTCCACTTGGGAGGAACACACGCCGATGATTCACAGCTTAACGCCATCGACTCAGGGCTAATATCGAGATCGATTCACAACTCTTACACCATTCACGCCTAATATAGATGATACATGGTCTTAGCAAAGTGATTCAGAGTCATTACCTGGGCACAAAAAGACAGACAATTCAGGGACGTGTTGACACATGGCTCAGACGCTGCTCCTGCACCTAACTCAAACAAACTGAGCGTATTCCGTCCACGCTAGCTCTAGCCGAGCGTTTAGGCAGCGTGGCTCTCGGAGGACATGCCAGAACAAATATGTTTATGATGCTGACAGAACAGAGAGTCTCCCCGTGTTCCACTCAGCCTGTTTTAAAACCATCACCATGCCAGAAATGCTTCAAAAATATCACTTCCTAAAAACTGTCTGAGGCAGTGCTGGAGCGCCGCATTATTTGTGGGGAAAATGAGTGTTAAAGCATTTGTATCAACTACACTCTTTCCCACTTGGTGTGGCGTCTCAAAAAATATGAACTGAGGAATAAAAATAAAGGGATTAGGGTCTAGACATCGGCTGCTAACCGAAGAAAAAACACAGAAGTCATTTGTTTTGTGATTCACGGCGGCACGGTGGTGTAATGGTTAGCACTGTCGCCTTGCACCTCCAGGGTCCGGGTTCGATTCCCGTCTGTGTGTGCATGGAGTTTCATGTTCTCCCCGTGCTTGGTGGGTTTCCTCCGGGTACTCCAGGTTCGGTTAAATGGCATTCCCAAAAATGAGCACTCCCTGCCATTGAGTGAGTGTGTGTATGTGTGTATGCCCTGCGATGGATTGGCACCTTCTCCAGGGTGTACCCCACCTTGTGCCATAAGTCTCCTGGGCTCCCTTTGACCCTGAATACAGGTTTAAGCGGTATAGATGATGAGTGAGTGAGTGAGTGCTTTCTACAGAATATATGACATATAGATTGTCTTTGTGGGCGTATTGATTTCCATTAGATTGCCTTGCTTTCTTCCATTACAAGACAGCTAGGTACTGGATATTGGTGCAAATGAGCGTCTGAATGCATGTGAATGTTGCCCATGATAAACCTGGCGCATTCTTCTAACATGCAGTAACCAGGATAAAGCAGTTACTGAGGATGAATGAAAGATCCATGTAACTACACTACGTGGTACGTTTTTATAAAAGAACAAACCCTTACAGAATAGAAAGAACCCCATACACAGAAAAGACAGGATTGAAAAAAAGCAGAGATAGGGGAGTAAAAATAAATAAATAAATTATATATATATATAATTATATATATATATATATATATATATATATATATATATATATATATATATATATATATATATATATATATATAGGGTTTTTTGTATTAATTTAACTAATGTGTATAAAAAATTAATGTGTGTATGAAGCTGGGACATTTCACCGTATATTTTTATTTAATACAAAAATTCTGCTTCCTTGTTTGAATAATACAATCCTGTAAACATAATTATAATCCTATTAGCAATATAATCAGCAGACACTGCAAACAATACTTTTCAGGTTTATAACCGGATGAAAAAAAGCTTGTCTCTTCGGGATGAAAAAGGACAAAGGACTTGGAAGCAAATTTAATACATATTATTACCTATCCAGCTACATGATGTGCTATAAAGAAATTATAGATTCTTTGGGATATTTTTTACTTTAGGGGCAAGAAAAAATGTGAACATTTAATTTATAGAAATCTTGTACAGTATAAAAGCAATATTGTACTTGCAAATTCTTCAGTTATCCTACATATAATCTCTGAAACAAATGTTTCGCATAAATTAGTGATGAGGGGTGTTCAAGTCAAACTGGGACTTTCTTATAATTAAGACATAAAACTGACTTTTGAAATATATTTACAGAATTTGAAGCACAGTGATGGGACTCTTAGCCACAGTAAAACATTTGAATAGTGCAACCTTTTAAAAAAATTGCAGTGAATGAAGGAGTGAATGATGATACCAGCCGAGGAGGCTTGGAGCCCACTGCAGTCGTTACTGTGAACATTCAGAGTGTAACACCTGATCATTGAAAATCGACGGATAACTTATGGCCGACAGTTTCTGCGTAAACTGTACACCCAATCATTCAAAACCACCAATTGCACATTACAGGAACTCAGCTGGGAGTTATTGCTAAATCCTCATATGGTTCTGACCTCGGTCTAAGCCATTTCCATATATTTAGACCGTTAAAGGAATTCCAGGGAGGCTAGGGTTTCACAAATGAAGCGGGCAGTCCAATCATTGTTCCGGCGTACTGAGAAAACCTTGATGGTTTCCAAGCACTAGTGAAAGTCTGGGATAAGTGCATTAGTGCAGCAGGGGATTATATAGAGAAATAAAGGTAGTTTTTACTCTCTTAACCGTATTCTGTAATTCTGCACAATCAGAAGTCCCGGTTCCACTTGAGCGGCCATCGTGCAATCAAATATGACCTAAGGTGTGCTTCTACTACTCAGGCTCTCCTCAGCTAATCGACACTCAGCAAAACCCATCATAGAGAAAGAAATAAGAGAGAACTCTACAACTCAAATTAAATAATTTTTCACCTTGCAGAAACCCCCTCTCTCACATGGCGTCAGCCATCACGAAAAGTTTGATTGCGTTCTTAATGGAAATCAATAAGAGGTTCTCAGCATTCCACAAGTGACTTTTCTTCCTATCTGCAAAAAAATTTCATTACTTTTTTTTTTTTTAACCAGCAATTTCAGCAAGGCAGAAAAAAAGGCAGGGAAAGAAAATGAGCAGGAGAGAAGGAGGGGCAGAGAAGAAGAGGTTGTTAAATATGGTTTCTTCACTCTGTTTTATCAATGGCAGACTTAGTGTGAGTAAGACAAAGAGCTAAACAGGGAATTTGTGTGTGTGTGTGTGTGTGTGTGTGTGTGTGTGTGTGTGTGTGTGTGTGTGTGTGTGTGTGTGTGTGTGTGTGTGTGTGTGCGTGTCTGTGTGAGTGAAAAAGAGATGAGAGTAAATCAAATGAGTTTAAATGTATAGTGTGGGAGTGTAAGGTGTCTCACAGGGATGAGCTGAAATAAAATCAGATGCCCTTTTCTCTCCTCCATCTCCTTCCTGTATTCCTGCAGACATTCCTGCACCTTTACTGGAGTGCAGCCCCTCCTCTCATCCATCTCTCTGCTCCCTCGATCGTCGGGGGGCTCACACTGACGCATGCTGCTTTATTGATCGATTCTTATACCCAATGGGACATCTTGTCCAATCAATGAGTATCTAACCACCCCCCTGCCCTCCACTTCCTCCTCACATACCTAACCCCAGGGGCATGTGAGAATGCTGCAAGCGGAGACTCCTTAAATGATCTGCGTACCATACAAATCACCCCCATTTTCCTCACTTTCAAATGATGGCCTTTAAAATACATTGGAAAACAGTCACAGGGGACACAGGGGTACATTTAGCCGTGTGAGTGTGTGTAGGTATGCGTACAACAGGACAACAGTGTGTGTTCCTGAGCCAGGATGGTAAGGAGGGTTAGAATATGTTTAGGACTGATGACGGATCAAGGCAGCAGGGTAAAATAAATAAATAAATTAATTAATTAAAAATAAATAAAAAAATAAATGAAATAACGAAATATATATACAATATTATAATATTGTATATATAATTTGATATTTTATTCCTTTTTTTTTCTTTATGATTTTTTTATGTATTTATTTTTATTATATATAAGCCTTGAGTTGACATATGCATACAAATATATGCAGCCAAAAAATGTATACACACTTCAGGAAAAGAAAAAAAAAATTGTATACTGTAGATTTTGATTTAAAAAAATATTTTTGCTATACGTTATATGTTAGTATATATGATAGTATTACTAATATTATATTCATATAATTTACATCATACTATTTTCCTTATGTCTATATAATCTCACCAATGCAACAAAACATTCCTATGTTATAAGATACAATAAATTGCAATTACCAGTGATTAGGGTTCTTATTTTTTAAAGACCCAAACAAAAACAAAACAAAAGCAAACACTGCCATTACTCTGCTGCCGTTTATCTGGTAATTTGGCTATCGTACAGAATCCTAACAAATTTTAATGCTCGATTTATAGACCAATCTTTCTTTTCTTAAGAGAACAAAAGACAGATATATGGGGCGAGCATGAGACAGGGACAGAGAGAGTGGGTGTGGGAGAGAAATACACTTCCCTAAGGGTGGTGTGAATAATTAACAAACCTTTAATTAAACCTGTAAACGAACCGATGACCCCAACTACAAGGCTGGGGGGGGGGGGGGGGGGTGATGGGAGTGGTGCACAAGGTTTCAGAAAATGATTACAGCTGAGGGAAGAATAGAACAACAGAGGAGACATTACCATCCTAGTGACCTTTACATGCTTGCTCAACTCCACAGGGATAAATACATACAGTGCATACATACACTAATGTTGTGTAATGTCATATACAGGAATTTCAGCTTCAGATTTAGGTTATGAGTGTTAAAGAAAACAGGAAATCATGAATATCTTGGCAGAACAGATAACCCTATGAGAATGGAAAACAGCTCCAGAGCTGCTGTGTGAAAGCAAGAGAAGCAAGAAAAGGTCTCTCGTTCCATCATCATCATCATGTACCTGGCCTTCCCCTTCTGTCATATAGTACATAGAAAATTAGTAAAGGAGAACATTTTGTTATTCAAAGGAAAATTGTGAATAGATGGTAGTTTGGAAAAGTGCTGCGTAAGAAAGTACACAATGAGTTTATAGCAACACACACACGCACATGTATGCGCACACATTGTGTTCTGTAAGGTCTTTGTTGTTTGAAAAGTAATTATTTAACTAACTACTGTATATCAGTAACTGTTTTAGCTCATCTTCACAAACATGAGATTTTTGTATTGTGAGGACATTTTGTACAATATAATATTTTGATCCTTTTTTTGGTCTTCACAAAGGATTAATACATACAGACACACCCACCCATCCTGTGTGTCTATTCACTTGTGCATTTCAGTAATTAGGTTTGGGCAGAGATGAGTGTTTGGTTAAGCGTTTATTCAGATTGGGTTAGAGGTACAGTAAGACTGAGATTAGATTAGGGTGGAGTGTTAAAATACAGATATGGGCAAATTATTGGTATACCTACAGTACA
>JAAGKR010004408.1:0-20000 GCA_011419295.1 Clarias macrocephalus | reverse complement strand
TACACACTTATTCATACCCTCATACAGTGTGCATGATTCATCGTCTTACTCATGGCCTTTTTTGCTATATTTTTCTCCTATGTCCATGTTTGTCTATTTTCTTTTCCCACTGTTTATCCTTTTTAATTAAATGTTTTTCTTCTTCTCCATTTGTGTCTTTATATAAAGCTCTATAAGGCTTATATAAATATTATATATATAATAAAATATATTTAAAACAATATATATATCTATAATCTGAATTTGGTGATACTGTAGCTCACTCAAATATGATGATATAAATATAAATATGATATCATATCTAATGTCACCTATTTTAACCTGGCATTCATAATTCTGAGTTTAGAAATTTGCAAAATAATGGGAAAGGAGAAAGTCGGTGATGAGGTAATGAACCTCACAAACATTTATAAAACACAAACATGTTGCTGTAAAAGCAAAATTCGAAGGCACATACAGTAGCATAGCACAACCATACTGTGTTTTAAGAGTTCTTAAAAGAATTGGTTGAACAGGGCCATACAGTAGGCGATCCGGGCTGCATTGCATGAAATATATATAGTATGTGTTTAAGGACGGCGGCACGGAGGTGCAGTGGTTAGCACTGTCGCCTTGCACCTCTGGGTTCGATTCCCGTCTCTGTGTGCATGGAATTTGCATGTTCTCATCGTGCTTGGTGGGTTTCCTCCCACAGGCCAAATACATGTAGGTAAGGTTAAGTGGCGTTCCCAAATTGGCCATAGTGTGTGAATGTGAGTGAGTGTATGTGTCTGTGCCCTGTGATGGATTGACATCCTGTCCAGGGTGTACCCCACCTTGTGCCCTAAGTCTCCTGGGATAGGCTCCAGGCCCCCCCGTGACCCTGAACACAGGATTAAGTGGTATAGACGATGAGTGAGTGAGTGTTTAAGGATCAGAAGTCTTTGTACACACTATTTTCAATCAAGGTGTTAAGGAGAGTACAAAGAATATGGTGAGTTAACATCATAATCAACCTTTACTTACCAAATAATTCAGCTACACATGTTGGAATTTACAGTATTTTATTTTATTTTTTTGTATAAAAAGTAGCAACGGTATTACTCTACTTTAATAAATATAGTAGGAATGCAGATTTTTTTAAATCTTCAATATAGTAGCCATGTCAGTACTGGGACTGCAAGTTATTTGGCTAAGGGGATGTAATATAAAATTCATTAACCACTTTTAAGAGATGTAGTAACGATGCCAGCAATATGCTTTAAGGGATACAGTAGGAACATCGGTAATTTGTTTCAAAGGATATACAGTACGCACAGATCAATTTATCAGGAACGCTGTACTAATACTAATATACCAGGCCTACTTTTGCTCTCAATTCTTCAAGATGTTAGATACATTCCTTGGAGACGCCGGTCCATGTTGACATGATTGCATCATGCAGTTACTGTAGGTTTTTCAGGTGCAATTTTGTGCTGTGAATCTCCTGTTCTACCACATCCCAAAGGTGTTCATTAGATTCAGATCCAGTGACGCGGAAGGCTGTTGAAGAACATTGTACTCACTGTCAAGCCAGTTTGAAATGACCTTTGCTTTGTCACTCGGTGCATTATCATCCTGGAAGTAGCCATTAGGACATTAGGAGGATTAGAAGTGATAGCACTGTGGTCTTGCACCGCCAGGATTGGTGTTCAGGTCTGTGTGTGTGTGTGTTCTCGTGCTTTGTGGGTTTCCTCCGGGTAATCCGGTTTCCCACCACAGTCCTTGCCGTGTAGGCTAATTCCCATTAGATTTCCAATACTGAATGAGTGTGTGAGTGCCCTGGAATGGATTGGCACCCTGTCGATCCTGCCTTCCAATCTGTCCAGGGTCTCCCCTGCTTCACGTGTGCTAAGACCCCAAACAGGATACGCGGTGTAAAAAACTCGTGTCCATGAAGGATCAGCAACAATATTTATGATTCCGCTCAAGATTGAGGCCCAAAGTATGCCAAACAGTGATGATTGATTTCCCACACCACTACACCACGTCTTTCCAGTCGGCAGGTTGGATCCATGGATTTCTGCCTTTGGCTCCAAATTCTGACTCTACCATCTGGGTGCTTCAGCAGAAATTGAGATTCATCAGAGCAGGCTACATTTTTTCCCAGACTTAAGCTGTCCAGTTTTTCGTGAGCCCGTGCCCAGCGCGGCCTCGGCTTTCTGTTCTTGGCCGCCCGAAGAACTGACGTGTTTCGCATTTTACATGAAATGCTTTCCTGCTCACCACAATTGCGCAGAGTTACTCTAGCTATCCTGTCTGTCAGCCAGTCGAGCCATTCTCCTTTGACCTCTCTCATTAACAGCAGAACTGGCGCTCACTGGATGTTTGCAGTTTATTGCACCATTCGATGTACACACTGGTGAGGGTTTTGTGGGAAACTCCCAGGAGATCAGCAGTCATACTGTAGAAACACTCAAAACACCACTTGTGGCACCGACAATCATGGCACAGTGAAAATAATGCGTGCGATCACATTTTTCAGCATTCTGATGGTTATCTGAAGCGGCCGGCCTGTACCTGCCGGGATCTTATATACTGTATATATACTGCACTGCTGATTGGCTGGTTAGATACTTGTACTGTAAACATGTGGTGTTTGTGGACAGGTGTTCCTAATAGAGCGTTCAATGTGTTTATATTATAAATGCTGTCATTTCATTTAAAGAAATACAGAAGCAGTTTTAGAGCTATAGGAGGAAATGTCAGCAATTTGTTGTAATAGACGTAGGAATTCTCTAGCAATGTCAGCATATTTCATAAAGGATGTATACAAGAATGTCAGTGTTTTGCTACAAGAAATGTGGTTAAAACTCCAGTAACTCAATAGGACATCTCTGGAGGGACTGTATTGTCGCTTTATGGTTAATAGTAAGAATATCATTCATTAATCCTGGGAGATTAGCTCTAATTATAAGTCTTTATACGTATACAGTGTATAGGCTACGTGCAGCTTTAAAGGCTTGTAAAGATGAAAGTAATTTGAGATACATCCATCACTACAGGAAATTAATCTCTCACCTTCTTTAATCTCTTCCCATCAAAATGTGCACCGTGCCTAATCCAGCTCTTTCATGAACATATGTTCACAGTTATTAAAAAATAAAAAAATTGTCTTCACTAGACCCTCACTTACTGTTCTACTTTAAAATGTGAGAATTAACATAGAAAGTCAACAACTATCTCGCTAAAGGCTCGACCTCTGACTTCACATAAAAGGTGAAAAGTTTCACATCTTGGCTTAATCTTCAATTTATTCACTAGAATCATTCGCTTTAGTACAAATGACTACATCTGCAAAAAATACTCCAGTTAAAGATGCTTCCTTTCCATTTTTCGCATGTGTGTGTGTGTGTGTGTGTGTGTGTCTACATGACATTATGGGACCCCTGAGGCTTTAAACATGTCAATGTACAGGGTTATCAATACCACAAGTTATGGGGTTTATTAAACGGGTTAAATGAGTCTGTGCTATAGTCATGCATTATGTCTTATAATTCAACACGCGACTAATGAACAAGTCCAATCCAAACATTCTACCGTAACAGTGCTGAATTTGGCACCAGACTATATTGTATGTAATCTGTACAGTTTATTATAGGATATCTGGTACATATGGAAATCTTTTTTTTGTTGTCGTTTGTTTCAAACCGATTCCTCTGAAGACATACATCAAGCTTCCAGTTTTTTTTTTTTTTTTTAAATCTGACAGCACTATTCCTAGTTTATTTTCCCAAATCGGATTACAACACATTTAAGATCAAACTCATCCCTCACCTTAATATTGCAGAATATTTAAAAAATCCAATCAAAGCCAATTAACCTCCAATTAGCATAGTGTTGGAAGTGGTGTTTAACGAGTAGGGGCTGCTAATTGCCAGTGATTGCAGCAGGCTGGTATGATTGCTGTCCCATTAAAAAGTCATAAAGTTGTACGAGCAGAGGCGTCCCATCAGCCCAACTGACCTTCATAGAGGATGATGGCAGAGAGAGAGAGAGAGAGAGAGAGAGGCAGAAAACAGGGTGACAGGAGGAGAGGGAGGGGGAAAAAGGCAACTGCATTGTTTAAAAAGCAACAAATGTAATCCAATTTCAAGATTTGGATAAAACTGAAGAACATATTGTAAATGTTACTAAATTTCTTCACAATAGCACAGTGCATAGCACTGTCGCCTTGCACCTCCAGGGTCCGGATCTAATTTCCTCCTCAGAGCCTGTGTACATGGAGTTTGCATGTTCTCCCCGTGCTTGGCTGGGTTTCCTCCGGGTGCTCCGGTTTCCACCAGCAGTTCAAAGACATACTATTATGTGCATTTGCAAAACACATCAAGCACCATGATGACCCTGGCTCTCAGGAAGACCATCTCAGGAAAGCAAGACTAAAACCTACCTCTGCTGCAGAGGAGAAGTTCATTTAGAGTTACCAGACAGATTTCATTTATTAAGGTGAAAAAAAAAACAGCTGTCCAAACCTACCTGGCCCTTTGTGAAAAAGTAATTGCCCCCTAAACCCAATGACTTTGTGTGCCACCGTTTGCGACGACAACCACAATCAAGCGTTTTTGATAACCGGCAATGCGTCTTTCACATCGCTGTAGAGGAATTTTGGCCCGCTCTTCTTTGCAGACTCGTTTCAATTTTGCCACATCGAAGGGTTTTCAAGCATGAACGGCCTGTTTAAGGATTTAAGTCTGGATTTAAGTCTGAACTAGACCACTCCAAAACCTTTACTTTTTTTTGACCTATTCAGAGGTGGACTTGTGAGGTGAGGACTGGTGTGTTTTTGGATGTGCAGTCCTGCTGCATAACCCAAGTGCGCTTGACATCAAGCTCAAGCACACTTGCTGGTGTGTTTTGGATCGTTTTCCTGCTGCATAACCCAAGTGCACTTGAGCTTGAGATCATAAACTGATGGCTGGACATTCGACATGAATGATTTTCTGGTAGAGCTCAATACTTTAAGCGTGACAAATATGCAAACAAGAAAAAGAAAGACAAAAAATGGTGTGTGGGGGGCAAATACTTTTGCACAATATATACATCGCACTGTATTTTTGAGAATTTGCACAACTTGAACAATTATGCCTACCAGATAGTTTCTGTACATTTTGTACATTTCTTTTCTACTGTCTTTTGTTTCTGTCTCATGCGATCACTGTAGTTTATTGTTCATTGTCTATGTGATGGTGTTGTGTAATGCTGCTGCGGAACTTAAATTTCCTTTTTGACTTAATAACGATCCATCTTATCTCATATTAGTGAGAGCCATTTCTCAATGGGAAACCACTTATTGTACACCTCTATTCGCTTTAATGACAAATATGAGGAGTTACTGTAGTTACTGCAGAGCTAGACAATGTATGAGCAGTTCCCAGTGCAATTTTTTAGCCTTGTTTCAAATTTCCCACTTTCTTACTCTTGATGGCAGTTAGTGCAATTAAAGAGGATTAGACTGTACTATATACACATTTTCTTTATGCAAAAGACAGCACAGATATGAAGAGATAAAGAAATAGAGAATAACAGGAGGGTTTGGGCAGTGTTGGGGGTTTGAAAATTATGGTAAGAAGGTAAGAAAATCAACATTTACCCATGCATGACTTCTCAGTGAAGACTGCTGGCTGGGAGGGAGAGAGAGACGACTGACTGCCTTAGGCAGCCTCCATACTAAGTGTGTGTGTGTGTCAGAGAGGGAGAGAAAGAGAGAGAGATCAGGTGGTTGTTAGACTGAGGCTGTTTACAGAAGGTCACAGATGAGATCAAGGCAATTTGAGGTTCGAAATGAGTGATGTCCTCTCTCATTTAGGCACCATGCTCAATCCCCCACATGCCAACAACCTCCATCTACACACTTACACACATCACAACTCTGCATATGCCAACCCTGCCTGGCTGCACGCACACACACACACACACACACACACACACACACACACACACACACACACACACACACACACACACACACACACACACACACACACACACACTTCCTTCGGATTCCTCCCTCAAATAGAGTGGCACAATAGAGTCGATCTAGTGTCCCTCCAGGGCACTGAGGCAGAGACAGAGGAGCACTGTTAAGCAGACGAGTGTCCCCCTGTCTTCAACAGAGCACTGTTTCAGTCTCGCAGATTTTTTGCCGGCACACATGCGGTGCAAACCTCTAAAGCATGTCCCATTCCTCATTTTGTGGTGCAAAGATTTCCTCAGGAGCAGCTTTTATATAACCTTAAAGTGCACTTTGGCACAGCTCACAGACGCAGAATCAATAGGTTACTTTTGTACCTAAAACCACTTGCAGTATTCGCCATGACCAATTAATACATGCAAGAAGATCAGTGAAGCAACAAAATCCGTTCAAATATATCTTGAGCTTATATATTGTGCAACGCATTGCTGTATGTTTGTCTGTTTGTATGTGTGGGCACAGGGCTGCTATATGAACATCACTGTTTGCATACCGGTCTATTAGGTTCTGGCAGGAACCATATTTAGAAGAAGAATGACTAGCCTCGTGCAGAGTTTAAGAAAAGCACAATCCAAAACCCAAACAGCCATGCAGATATTAATCAAATTCAGCACTGACACTATTCATCAACAGAGAAGGTCTTTGAAAGTATTGAACAAGAGAAATGGTTGAAACACTAGAAGCAAACAGGGAAATGCAGCTCGGAATAACATGAGTGATTGGCAAGACTTCGCAATGAGACACTTTAAACCATGTGCTCACGAAGTATGTGCATGACAAAGTGGTGGTGGGTCTAATAACCAAGAATGATGTGAAGTCCTATGTGGATGATGTGAATACCGTGTCCCAGGGGTGTCAGACCAACAACCAACCTGGTCTTAAATGTCAGCAAGGGCTACCGAACTGGGTGCGGATTTCAAAATGGAGCAACATACAGCAGGTCAAAAGGATGCTGTAAGATTTTATAATATGATTTCCCATGCCTCAATGCCCATAAAACAACCCCCTCATGGCGCTTCCACATTCCTTATGTGGCACCACTTCCTATAGGCTGTGTTCAAACTGGAACGCGTTTGTTTAAATGGAGAATTTGTTTGAACTCTATCAAATACATTGACTCCAAGTCTCTCTATGACTTTTGATGTATGGGATGGACAGTGATGTGAAAAAGTGTTTGCCCCCTTACTAATTTTCTCATTATTTTTCAGAACATCATTGAGGGAAAACAAAATCCAAAACTACATAGCCGTGTGTGAAAAAGTGTTTGCCCCCCTAAACCTACATAATAACTGGTTGGCCCTTAGCAGCAGCAACTGCAATCAAGCATTTTTGACACTTTTTCACACAGGGCTATGTAGTTTTGGATTTTGTTTTCCCTTAATAATAAAAACCTTCATTTAAAAACTGCATGATGTGTTATCTTTGACTAATATTTGAATTTCTTTGATGATCTGAAACATTAAACTGTAACAAACATGCAAAAAAAAAGAAAAAAGAAATGAGTAAGGGGGCAAACACTTTTTCACACCACTGATGTAACAGTATGTACAGTATGAGATCGTCACACTCATCATGCATGCCTGCATGTCTTTGTCCCACTCCCCCGAATAATTCCTCTTGTTTTCATTCATCTTAAAATGTAAAAAAAAAAAAAAAAAAAAGTCCACTCTTCTATACCTAACAGACGGCAGAGGAGAGAAAGAGCTGCATTATGTTTCTCAACATACACATCACTGAGGATCCATCATAGATTCTGGACAGTTTGATCGAAGGTAAAACAATATCTATCATTATTCTTTATGCTTATGAAGTTCAGCATCTTGTCAATTATTCAGAAGTCCTTCTGCACCACCATCTCCATCCATCTAGGACCCTCTGTAGTCCAACTAGGGACCGTGAAGGCCAGTGGTGACCAGTGTACAATATGTATCAATATTTGTATGAACGTGGTAGGACACAAGAAGTATCATCTGTGGGGAAACGTCATCCTATACATGAAATGCAATGCTGAGGACCACAAAGACTTCCAGAGGGTAGTGAGGTCAGTGATCACTATTCTGTCCCAGTGTCTGTGGTCTGGAAAGCGTCTAGACGACCACATGGTCCTGACTGAGAGGTAAAGGAGGAGCTTTGTTCCCCAAGTAGTGTCTTGCAATTGCATACCTGAACTTGTGACTACCGACACCGTTCAGCTCCTTGACATTACAGCACATGACACTACACATATCCACAATCAGATACACACTTATTTTAATGTGCGCGCTCTCTTCTCCCTCATATCAATCCTTCTATAGTCTGTATAGTCGACTTAATGTTCTTGCTATGCACAGGCTTTGCAATTGCTGCAGCTCATTTCATTGTACCTTTGTACCCGTTACAAATGTGCATATGACAAACAAACCATTAAATATTGAACATAGCACCTAATAACACCTGATAATAAACAGGAAATGAACAAATCCGGAGAGTCTGTTATTGGGGAGGGGCACTGTGCTGGACTCTTACCTGGGCTGACAAATAGCTATTATAAATCCGAAGGATTAAAATCTCTAATCAGTAAAATGCACTCGAGAATCCCTGATATTCAGGTAATCTCTCTCTCTCTCTTTCTCTCACTCTTTGAGGCCTCTGTGGGGCACAGAAGCACTTAGCAATCATTTTATAATAAGCCTCCATCTAACAGACTGCTGCTAATCTATGTGACTGTATAATCTGCAGTGTGTGTGTGCGTGTTTTTTTTTTTTTTTTTTTTGATGGTGTGTGAATGCCACCCTACACCTCGGTCATCAAGAGCGTCAACACACCCTCTGCTCTCACCCTTTCCTCTGTTCTTTCTCACGCCTCTTAGCCACCTGCACAGAATGCGTTCGCGTGTGTGTTTTTGCGTTATGAGAAAAAGTGAGCGAGAAAGAGAAAAGTGATGGTGATGGTATGATGACCTTTCCAATCCTTTCCTAGCCAGTCAGCATGTAATCAGAGGTCGGCGGGGGTCACAGCACTCGACTGTCTGTCGAATGAAATGTGCGGAGTGACGGTGTAACACAGTTGAGTCACGGAGGCTGAATTTGATGGCGAGATACTGTACATGCGTGCGTGTGTATATGTGCGAGTCGATAAGAATCAGTGACCTCGCCGTTAATCCCTCGTATTGGAGTATGTTGAAGCTCGCCAAACTGTGTGTGTGTGTGGGGGGGTTCGAGGGTAAAAAAGGGCTTTTGTTCTGCATGCTGCTGCTGCCGCTTTCTATGTGCGGATTTGAGTGTCTCCATGAATATGTAATCAAACCCAGTAAGCCATTAGCCTACTCTTACCCAGCTTTTTTTTTTTTCCTCTCTCTGTCTTGGATCTTTATTCTTTGCAATTCTTCTTCATGTGGCACTGCTCTAATGAATCTGCCTTTTGTGACCCATACACCTCACTAACTGAAACTGAAACGGTTTTGAAGTCAGGACTCGTGGAAATGTGACAAGATTTGGAGTATTGTGTTGTAGAAAATGGCACAGAGGTGGCATGGCGGCTTAGTAATTATCACTAGTGGCCAGGTTCTGGATCCGATTCCCATCTCAGGTCCGTGTGCATAGAGTTTGCAGGTTCTCCCCGTGCTTGGTGGGTTTCCTCCGGGTACCCCGGTTACCTCCAACAGTCCAAAGACATGCAGATTAGATTACCTGATGCTCCCAAATTGCCCATAGTGTGTGAATGAGCGTGTTGTGTATGATTGGCACCGCTGTACTACACTGTATATCACCCTGTATACAAGAAAAAGTGGTATAGATGATGAGTGAGTGAGTGTTACAGTATGCCTTCGTTTTCGAAGATGAACTCATATATCTACTCATGTACATCCATGTACTATTCTGGGCATATCCAGATCCTGGGTATCGCTTGATGCGAGGTGGGAATACACCATGGATGGTGCACTATGAACACACATGCAGGTGGTCATTCACACTTAGCATTAATTTAGAGTCACCAATCCACCTACCAGCATGTTTTTTGGAAGGTGGGAGGAAACCAGAAAAACTGCCGCTGTGAGGAGGCAACACTACCCACAGCACTGCTGTGAGCGACACCCCGTGGAGCAAAAACATCTCAGGTGAAATATAGTTAACTTTAGATACATAAAGGTCATTTAGGACAATGTACTGTATACGCTGAAAAACAGTTTGAATCACGGACGATACATGGATATCCAGGTCGTCCTTCTTATAGCATGGTGACAAATGAATTGCATGGCAACATGAACCAAAAGTGATACACATTCAAGGTAATTTTCCCCCAAGGTAATTGACTTTTTTTTTTAACCATAGTATTGCTTTTACTGTACTGCTCTGGATTTTCATGAAAGTATGGCTGATCTTTAGACATCCATCACACTGAACACACTGTACTTGTGCTCCAAAATATAAACTGTAAGTGAATCCCAGTAAAATTTTCGAAAACATTCCCAATACAAAAAATACAGCCAATGCGGTAAGAACTTAGCATTGGCAACTTGGCAGGAATGCAGCTGAAACCGGTAAGGACGTATTATTGCCTCCCTTGAAACCAAGCTGCTATGCTTTTTGGTGGTGCAAAAGCATAGTGAGGACATGGTCATAGCAAAGCGCAGATCGATAAGGACATATTAACGACAGCACTGACCAGTTAGGACGCCTTTTAATTAACGCCTTTTAGAGGAATTCATTGACATTCTACAAGCATGGCTCAGACTGAAAAGACTGAATGAGATGTCACTGTATGGTACTACATCGATGAAGTTTCTCCAATGACCTCTCCAAGCTTGTGCTATGACAATGGTTGTTCCAGGCCATGTTGTCGGAGACCACATTACGCTCATATTATGTTGTTGTGGTGGGGACTCCATTTATGGCACGTCATCAACAGGTCTATGTCATTGTTCTGAGAATTTATTATCATTTCATGATGAAAAGCACTTTGTGTGTCACGGTATTTACACCAACAACACTGAAGGCAAGGACAACATACAGTACAGTAGTAAGTACATGATAAGCAACTGGTAAGAGTGTAATGTGATCTGATCGGACATACTGTACTGTAATACAAACTCGGTTCTATTGTAACAACATGATAAGAGATATGGCTAGGATGGAGATGATAAATGAACTTGATAAATGCACATTTTTCCATTTTGAACCCGTTTTGGGACGTTTTTAGGACGCAGTCGGAACTTCTTGGTTTTCATGCAGGGGCTCTTAGTCATATATTATACTACCCATTGTTGATAAAAATGTTAAAAGGTTAAAGCTAAATATAAACTGATCAGCATCTGGCACGTAACTGCTCATAATTAAATTTATGGCGCAAGGTTCAGTATTCATAGTGTACGTCCCTATTTTTGGAGTAAGCCATGCTGTGTCGCACTTTTGGCACTTTTGGTGGGGATTGTGGCGGCTTGTTGGTGCAGCGCCATCGTTTCTGTGTCTTCCACATACTCTGTGTATACACAGTGAACTATCACATCGATTGGCCTTGTTGAGCAATGAGTATAATCACACCCACTTTGATGGAAAAAGCGATATAATCGTCCAAAATATGATCGTCCAAAAAATGCGCTAGATGGTGTGACGAAATCTTGCACTGAACGTCCCTTGTACTTAACATTTTGATTTCATTTCAACTCATACCAGTCCAATCATACTGTACACTACGGGGAATCTGGAAATGCCAATTAGCCCACCGTGATTGCCTTAAGACTGTGGGAGGAAACCGGAGTAACTGAAGGAAACCCATCAAGAACAGGGAAGGCAGGTAAATTCTACACACACAAAGTGAAAGTGAGATTTGACCCCCCAGCCTTGAAGATGAGAGGCGACAGTGCCAACCACTAAGACAACGTGCCACCTAAAGAACAGCGTACATTTTTCTATTCATTTATAGTTACAGCTACATTTAATCTTCTGCAGCACTAAACTAAACGCTAGTCTCCCTTTTCTCTCGCACTTTTAAAGTTCGTAAGACAGAACAAAAAAAAAAGCAACAAAATGCAAAGAATTTCTGGCATGAGAACAATTCCATGGTGGCAAACAGCTTTATTCTGACTGTTACAAAAGCACAGACACCGGAGACTAAATGTCAAATAAATGCAAAAAAAAAAAAAAAAGGTATTTATAATTAGGCGTAGATTTTGTGGAGCATCTTGCACACACAGTAACACTGAGAGTTTTCCTGCTCTGCCTACCTTCACAACCTGCAATTCAACATTAAATAATTGCAGCATGCGAAACGTGACTTGTGTGAATTAAACATGAATTATACAGAACATGAATTAAAGTGTAAATATCCGTTCATGCTGCAAAACTACCCGAAAGACCATTTTGGAAAAACTATATTTTATGACCTGTAATGTCATTCAGCACTCCATCAAAGTCCAGATTGTATCCAATCTGCCTCATCTGTGCTGTGTTTGTTCCATCAAAAAGAAACATTTGCTCAGTTTTATTTCTCGTGCGCACGTATGCAGGCGGTTATGGAGTGGAAATTTACAGGCTGTTGAATGGTGCTGAAAACATTACATGCCATTTTTACTGAAAAACAAAACAAAAAAACAAAACTGTACAATAACTGCATCTATATTGACCATAAGAGGTAGCAATGCTCTCCTTATAAATATTTTTCCCCATCTGTCACAGAAAAGTCAATGTATAAAATCATTTTATCTTTTATTAACATGCACATTAAACATGTAAGTACGCACTGCTTATTAGACATTTTAAAAGATCTGGGTCTGTATTTACTATTTACCCTTATTATTTATTTATTAAAATGTCTCAAAGTAGGAAATCACTCCTAAGTGGCCAAGAAATTCTCAGAGTGATAAAATTTCAGTCCTACTTTTACGACTAGGAGCAAGAACAAGTCATCAACATTGTTAAAATGTAATGGAAATCACTCCCATCTCCACCAAAACTTAGGAGAGCTCCGGAAGTGTCCCAACTGGTTAGGAAGTTGCGCGGAAAATGCATTCCAGCAGAGACGCATGCAGAGGAGAGACGTTTCGGTAACACTGAGTGACACAGAGCTCATAAAAGACACACAACGGAATGCTTTTTTGTAACACGGTATACGGTACTAACAAACATTTTAACTGCTGCTTTATGTGTTTTAGTAACAACAAAGATGAAGCTTTAAAAAAATTATTTTGATTAACCAGAACTGACAATGTCGGAAATAATAAATCAAACTTTGCTCGTATGGCACCACAGATCAAAATCTGTGAAATCAACGTAAAACAAGCTGCATTCATGTGCATTGCTGATTTTTCTGGAGTTGTGGGCACCATCCATGGCACACATATTAAAACAATTATCCCGAACACCAACAAGGATCATCAATTTACTATATACATATACAGGAGTTGGACAATGAAACTGAAACACTGGCCAATTTAGTGTTGGAGGTTTCATGGCTAAATCTGACCTGCCTGGTGGCCAATATTCATTGATTGCACATTCCACCAGTAGGAGCAGAGTGTGAAGGTTTAATTAGAGGAGTAATGGCACAGTTTGGCTTAAAATATTGCAATGCATTATGGGTGACGTATCAGAGATCAAAAGAGGACAAATTGTTGGTGTGCGTGTCGCTGACACATCTGTGACCATGACAGCAAGTCTTTTTGATGTATGAAAAGCCACAGTATCCAGGGTAATGTCAGCATACCACCAAGAAGGACGAACCAAGAGGAAGCTGTCTGAAAGGGATGTCCGGGTGCTAACCCGATTTGTACCCAAAAAACATAAAACCACAGCTGCCCAACTCGCTGCAGAATTAAATGTGCACCTCGACTCTCCTGTTTCCACCAAAACTGTTCATCGGGAGCTCCACAGGGTCAATGTACATGGCCGTGCTGCTATAGCCAAACCTTTGGTCACTCGTGCCAATGCCAAACGTCGGTTGACAGCAAGAGAGAACATCCAAATATCAGTCTACCTTCACTGTCTTTCCCACATCCAGGAGAGTTCCAGTACGATGTGGAGAAGCCCCAAAGAAGCATATCACCCAGACTGTTGCATGCCCAGAGTGAAGCATGGGGGTGGATCAGTGATGGTTTGGGACGCAATATCTTGGCGTTCCCCAGGCCCAATACTTGTGCAATACTTGGGCGCGCCACTGCCAAGTACTAACGAACCATTCTGGAGGACCATGTGCACCCAATGGTTCAAACATTGTATCCTGAAGGAAGTGCCATGTATGATAATGCACGAATACACACAGCAAGACTGGTGACAGAGTGGCATGATGAACATGAAATTGAAGTTGAACATCTCCCATGGCCTGATCAGTCACCAGATCGAAATATTATTAGGCCACTTTGGGGTGTTTTGGAGGAGCAAGTCCGGAAACGTTTTCCTCCACCAGCATCAGGTAGTGACCTGGACAATTCTGCAAGAAGAATGGCTCAAAATCCCTCTGGCCACTGTGTGGGACTTGTATCTGTCATTCCCAAGACGAATTGATGCTGAACTGGCTGCAAAAGGAGGCCCTACACCATACTAATAATTTATTGTGGTCCAAAACCAGGGAGTTTCAGTTTCATTGTCCAACACCTGTACTTTCACTGTATACAGTATATAAGAAGTACTTCATCCCTTCATTAACACAGCGTCACCATTTTTCACACTCCTCAGGGGTATGTGTGTCAAACTGACAGACGGCACTGATAGACTCACATTTTCCCATCCACTCACTTTTCATCTTTAGAGGTAAGAGTAGGACGGAATTTTTCTTTTTCTATTTCTTTAAATTAAATTCTATTAACAATCTTTGTGTGTGTGTGTGTGTGTGTGTGTGTGTGTGTGTGTGTGTGTGTGTGTGTGTGTGTGTGTGTTTCTCTTTTTTTTTTACTGTGTTCCTGTTTTCCAATAAAAATAAATAAATAAATAAACATCAATAAATTTCGTCCTCTGCACGCAAAACTGTGTCACCGTCTCTCCAATTTGTGTTTAATTTCATCATTCAGACATTCTGATCAGATTATGACAGTCCTACACTGCTCTATTGTAGGGGCTTGAAACAGTTGTGATTGGAGCATTATGATCAGAATAACTTCATGCAGCCGGGTCAGGCATACAATATATATGTTTGTCTGTGTGCGTAAAGCTTTCACATAACTGCCGGGGATTTCTCTATTTTGATTTTTTCACTGTTTAAAACTACAAAAACTGCAACACCCACTATAATGTATACTGTAGTATTATTGGTGTCATAAACAGTGATGTCACCCACTTTCCTAGGAGCGGTCCTACTCCTAGCTGAAAATAAAAGTAGGAAGCTTAATAAATGTTACTAAATTATGTTGTTAATTTATGCTGTATATGAAAACAATTATTCTTCTCATTGGCAAACTATTTTCTTTGTGGGCTTTTAAAATCATCTGGCCATTTAAAGACTTGCCTTTCTCTCTGTGTTACACACACACACACACACACACACACACACACACACACACACACACACACACACACACACACACATACAGTGCGCATATTGTATCCTGCCCTTGATTTCTGCAGGCCCTTCATCAACTGACGTCTTTTTTTCCCCAAATGTTTTAAAAAAGTTATTAAATTTAAATCAAAGCTAATACTAAATGTGATTTGGAGCTAACATCAGTAGTATGTTTAATGCAGATTTTGTAACTCGGCTCTTATTTATCATAATTTTTACCTATTTACTAGAAACGTATGCCCAACAAAAAATTTACCCTATTGATTTTTGTGATGTGCCTCAACTATAACGCGTTGTAATATTGCATTACATGCTACACTGTGCATTGCGGACATGATATATATCGTTGACAGTGTTGGCTTTTAACAACTCAGCTTAATTAGTATGCACAGATGACATAACAGGGCAAATGCATACTAAAATAATGCCAAACCTTCATAAAACAGAATCAGAGATCAGCCATAAGGCTTAACAACTGACAGGCGAATTGAATGAAAAAAAAAAAACATTTGATTATCTTGGAATAGGGGCCCCTGTCGAGGGGTGGGTTATATTATTCAACAAGTTACCAGTCAGTTCCTGAAGTTGCTGTTTCGGAAGCTGGAAAAACAGGATAGCGTAAGGATCTGAGTGTGTTTGTGCGAAGATAGTTCCTTGTGTCCAGTGGTTAGTGTCCAGCAAATTGACTTCCAATCATACCTGCCATGTGAGGACAGAACAACACATTTCATTACTGGACAAATACTCTCACTCACTCATCTTGTATTAATCCTGTATTCAGGGTCACAGGGGCCCCGGAGCCTATCCCAGGAGACTTAGGGCACAAGGCAGGGTACACCCTGGACAGGGTGCCAATCCATTGCAGGGCAACTGGACAAATAATTAAGCCATATCATTTCAGAAGATTGGTGTTTAGCTGAAGATAACACAGCTGTGCTGATATTCTTGTTAAGTCTTAATAATGCAGTTTTACATTTTTACAATCCTAAGAACCTACGAGATATACTTTATATTTCCACTTATTCTGCTTAAGAATATCAGCTAACTTCAGGGTTCTGGGGTTGAACCCCCAAGTAGCATTAAATTAAAGAGCTAGTGCGCTATTTAGGGTGTACAATCCCTTGTTCCATACACCAAGTAGTGCCCTTGATCAAGGGTTAGAAATGGATTTGAAATGGTAATCAGCCTTGTCTTATAGTCTTGTCTTGCAGTTCGCGTTAACATGAACACAACAACATATATGGTTCAGAGGTAATCCGGAACAGCTTAGAAGCGATTACTAAGGAGACAAATTATTGTTAGCTGCTCTTCCCTCTTTCCAGTACTGGACTGTACTGACCTACTTACACAGATTATTAAACTGAGTAATACATACTCAGTACAGTACAGTTAAATGACCCAGTGCTGTTATGCTCTATTATCGTCACTTGTGGAATGCCTGTTGTTCAATCAGATTACCTGGTCATAACTAACTGTTGTATAAAAAAACATCCAGGAGAAGATAAGGATTATACTTTATAGTATAACATAGGGCTACATACAGCTGTGAATCTATTGGAATTCATCCAGTCATTTATTTCCCTTAGTCTAGACATATACTTCATTACTCTCCATTAGTTGTTTAAAATCAATTGGGTTTCTTGCTGGCAACCTACTGGAGTTTGTCCACTCCTGATGTAGATCCAAAGCATCTGATCAATTATTATTTTCTATATACTGTATCACTGTATTGAATGTGAATGTAAACCCACTTACTGTTATATCGAACGTTATTATATAACTTTTCTATAATTTTACCTGTTCACTGGCTGTAACACTTTCCACACTTCACTAAGGGTGTTGCATTGAGAGGAAAAACATGTTCAGCACTGTCACTTCTGCGTAGGTGTTATGAAGTAAACATGAAGCTGTCATGCGTCACTGACACAGAGGATATTTGGCCAGGAGAGATAGTTCTGAATCCTGCAGCAAGCTAGAAGCCTTGCTTATTAGGGAAGAAGAATTGTGATCACAGAGGTTGGGGAGAGAGGAGAAAAACGATGGAGAAAAGGGATGATAGGGGAGGTTTTTCACTTGAGATATTTCAGCAACTGGCTGTTAAGCAGGGGAGAAGGCGGGGAGAGAGCAAGGCTGAAAATGAAGATTGATTGAGGATTGGCGAGACTGTGTATGTGTGTCTGTGTGTGTGTGTGTCATTGAGCAAGCAAGGGAGAGAGATGAGCATTAACTCAGCCGAGCTCATTCAAGGCAACTGATAACGACACAATCTCTCTAACATACACAAATACTCTTTGGCTTGTTTTCTGTCTCTTCGATACACACACGCTTACCTGGTCTTGTCAGCAGTCTTGCTTGCCCTTGCCCCATGGCACACACACACACACACACACACACATTAAGAAGCAGAGAGACAAACATAGTCATTTTGGACTGAAGACATGCCATGTTCCGCTCTCTGTGAAGGACAGCTTCCTGATAAATGTCACTCCTTGTTAGGTTGCAAGGCCATCAGCCCCCTCGGACTAAACAGTGCACTTTAACTTCATCGGAACACACAAACACACACACACACACAGAGATGAAGAAGAAAATGTTCAAAATGAATGAGGTATCAAGGTTCACTTTTATTTTCATTACCAGCATTGGTACCCGTTGTTGACAAGAAAAGAGTTTGCAGAAATATTGAAAAGATTAAAGCTATAAATAACGGATCAGCTTTAATGTAATCAGTGATATTATTATTTCATGTTAAAGCCCACATGAGTACATGTCTGCCTGCAACAAAGATGAACCCCTTAATTTTTTAAAATTGTCGTCACAAAATTTTGTTTGGTGTGACAGCATTATATGGTACTGGTTTCCATTGGATTGGTGGCCAAATATTAGGAAATTGTACAAAATGTACCTACTGTAGTTCATGGCAACACCTTGAATCTACTATCATCTCATTTTAGTACAATTAATTAGAAGGAGACGATATAGAAAAATTTATGTTCGTGCCTTATGTTGTACTGTATGCTACGTTGTATTTCTTTCGTCGTCAGTCCTAATACACTCACTGTTAAATACTCCGAGAGGAAATCACAGATGAGAAATCGATAAAGTTGATCGAATAAAGATTATGTTTAATCTTAAATTAAAGTTTAGTCTTAAAACAACTCCCGCGTGTTAACATATATACTGCTTGAGCGCTGTTATTTCAGCAGTGAAAATATTCAGTTTAGCTTTTCTAATGAATATCTATTGATGTTTACATTGAGAAAGTAGATTATCAAATCTGACACATAACTGCTAATCGCTTTTACTTAACATTTTGATTTCATTTATGGCGCAGATTAACTTCAGATACCCAAGTACTGCGAAATGTTACTTCCGCTTTAGAATATCAATATATACTTTGGAATATCACTCCGAATAATTAAAGTTAGATGGAAATCTAGTGCACTATATAGGGCGTATAATCCCTTGTTCCACACATCAGGTAGGGCTCTTGATCAGGGGTTAGAGATAGATTTGGGATTCAGCTTTGTAGCTCGCATAAATGTGAACAGAACAACACGGATGGTTCAGAGGTAATTTGGTAACAACTTAGAAGCAATTACTGAGGAGACAATGTATTGTTCAAGACGTAACAATTTCAGATGTGTTTTCTTGCTGAAAGTGCTTCCATGACTGGTTTTGGGATTTTGCAGGCAGCTGCTCTCCCATCTTCCCAGTACTGGATCGTACTGACCTACTTTCCCAAATGCTGGAGACCAACAGTTAATGTAATTAACAATTATTAAACTGTCTGTGACGCTGAGTGATACATATAGTTAAATGTCTCGGTGCTGTTATGCTTATTATCACCACTCATGAAATGCCTCTAGTCCAATCATATTACTCGGTCGGAATTGACTGTTGTGTAAAAAAAAATTTACTATGACAAAATTTACTGACTTGATGCTGTGACAAAACCTGGCTCGACTTACAGTCAGACATGCAAACATAAAATTTTTCTGACACTAGTTTCAGGCCCTCAAATGTATGAAACATAAAGATATCATTAAAAGAGCTAGTTCTGACCAATGTACAGACAAAACCTTTCTTTTATCTATATAAATTAAAAGAATTCTAGCTAGCAAATTATTTTATATACTTTTATCCTTTCTTGAGATTAGCAATAAGACATGAAACAAAAATCTGTCACAAAAAATGTCTAAACTGCAAAAAATGTGGACAACTAAACATAGCTAGTTTAGCTAGCTACTTTACAAGCTACTGGCTAGCTAATAATTACAGAATTTACTTTGTTAGCCCTAGTCCCACTATTCAAGCCACACACACACACACACACACACACACACACACACACACACACACACACACACACACAAATTACACAAGCTAGCTGGTGTCAGCTAATTCATGAGGCAGTTAAACAGCTCCATTTAAGCTACAGGACCAGCTAGCTAATTCCCTTTTTGTTAGTTTGTTTACTCACACTTACCATTCATAATGAATACATATGGAGTGAGGGGATCCAGCTTGAGGCACTGTTAAG
>JAAGKR010004407.1:0-61705 GCA_011419295.1 Clarias macrocephalus | reverse complement strand
AAAATCAATACTTGATTGATGTGTAATATAACTAAACACTGATCAAACATAATCTTTACACCACCACCAGATGGATAGAATAGAATAACACAGACTATTATTTATATGTCAGTAATCTGGCTTTTCTTCTTTGGAGGTTCAGTTTTTATAGTCTATTTTTCTTTTCTTGAAGTAAGGCATGCTCTGTTGTGCTTTCTTTTCTGTTTCTCCTGTACACTTTGTCTATACACTGTAAACTATTGCGTTGATTGGCTCTCTTAAGTAATGCATATAGCCACGCCCACCTCGAACATTAGATTGCTGGTACAGTGGAACCTTGGATTACGAGCATAATTCGTTCCAGAAGCGGGCTCGTATTCCAAAACACTCGTAAACCAAATAAGATTTTCTCATAAAAAACAATTAACCTTTAAAAAAAGCAAAAATAAATCCAGACAGATAAGTGTTTCTGTTTGTGCGCGCAGGCACCATGTATTTGTGTGTGTGTGTGTGTGTGTGTGTGTGTGTGTGTGTGTGTGTGTGTGTGTGTGTGTGTGTGTGTGTGGAATTAGCCGCTTCCCTCGCCTCGTCTTACACAGTAAAACACCTCCCTCCACCCCACCTCGCTTTTTAACATTCACAACAAACACACACAACGGAAGCACTGTTTTAACAAGGGAAAAAAGAAATCTCTCTCTAATGACACTCACGTGAGCGCATACTAACGGAATCACTGCTGTAAAGTAAAAAAACAAAAAAACAAATGAACCAGCACCTTATCTTTGAAAAGAATCGCGACAGTATCTGTAAAGCAGAGAGTGTGTATCTCTGTGTGTGTGAAGCCGGGGAGCGGGGTGTAAGGCAAGAGAGTGTGTGTGTGTCAGTGTGTGTGTGTGTGTGTGTCAGTGTCAAATTATGCGTGCACACACACATAGGAGACATGCTGAAACAGAAAGGGAGATGTTGATTATACCAGTAAGAGACGAGCACTAAGACCCAGCAGGGGAGACTATTACCCACAATTCTGCAGCGCAAGAGAGAGAAAAATCATTGGCTCAGTTGTGATCATGTGACGCTGTGTCAAAACAAGAGCGCATGCGTGATACATGATACTCGTAAACCAAAACTTGCTCGTTTTTCAAGTCAAAATTTATTAAAAATCTTTGCTCGTCTTGCGGAACACTTGTAAACCGCGTTACTCGCAATCCAAGGTTCCACTGTATATGAATTATTCTTCTTTATCAAAAAAGCATCAGGGTCCAGATAGAAATATCAATCTGCCCTGATTCAGTCCGACATGTAGTGATCTCTTGTGACCGCCATTTAGTGATCTCTTGTGACCTCTTTTAGATTATTCTGTGGTCTTAGGCCAGGCCCAAATATGGCTGCGATGGTTAGGTGCTTACTTATATTTGTCTATATAGTGTGTGATTATATTGCCAAATTACCCTCGAACGTGAAATCCCCAACATAATTACATAAATGGAGTCACATCCTTACCACACAACAGCTTGCATTATATACAGTATGATATGCCTTCTTCTTCAATATTCATCTCTCTCTCTCTCTCTCTCTCTCTCTCTCTCTCCCCCCTTTATTTCTATCTTTATCTCCTATTTCTATTTAATATCATCATGCTCAGTTTTGCTTCTATGGTATAAAGGGTGTGTGACTCATAACTGGGCAAAAAAAGAGAAAAATACAACAAAAGAATAATAGATAATAAAAGAAAAACAGGGAGAAGAAGAGGAAGTAAGAGATAGGAAGATGCAGCAATAAAGGGGATGTGTAGGTGGGGAATGAGGAAAGTGGGAGTGATAGTGGGAGAGAGTGTATAAGTGAGTTAATGGTGGATGGCAAGAACAGGAGGGGAGAATGGAGATGATGCCAAGGAGGGGGAGATGGGCAGTAGGCACCTGATGGTCATTGGGAGTGTGTGCGCAGTTGTTTTTGCCAGGAGAAATTAGCATTTCACTAAGCTCATTCTCAGAAATGGGAAAATGAGCACAAGAGTGAGATAAACACTTGTGTAGATAAGAGAAATAAATTATTTTTTTTTTTTTTTTAAATGGTTAAGCCTTCTTTTTTTAAAAATGAGATATCAAGTTATTGATGTCATATAACGGAATAACAAGTATAGGTAGAAATGAATAGGTCAGGCTTTAAATTTTTGATGAAGCAGTGTGCAAGGAAATGACTGAGAAATATATATCTGTGCCTCATTCAATTTCCTCTCCCTGTCTCTGTCTCTCTATCTGTCTCTCTCTCTCTGTCCTGGCACCACATTGGCTTGTTGTAGGCAACTAAAATAAAGAGAAGCCAGACGCTGTTTTAAAATGCCAACGTTCTAATTAGAGCCTTCCGGAATTCTCCGCTGGTGACTCACGCCACGCCGATCACAGTCAGCTCTACGGCTTTCCTCAAAGGCTGCCCTCACAGGAGTCTCATTTCGTAGCATTACCAAAAGCCAACGTCGGGTGTCTTCTCCTGTCTCTCTGCAATAGCTGGAATCATTTGTAACATAATGACATGGTAATAATTAGAGTTTATTTGTAGAATAATTGTGTCTAATGCCAAGACAGACGTGAATTTTGCTCGTTTCTTTTTTATGGATATATTTGTAATAATTTACCCATGAGCACATGGATTTCTTACTTACTTACTATTTGCATCCTTCTGAAACTGCACAGTTTTAAAGAATTATCCATTATCATTGGTTGTGATTGTGGGTTATGTGACTTACAATTCAACATACAAGCATGTTATTAAAAATATATAAGATGATGTGAAAGTCAGATTCCTGGTGAAATCTTTGTGCGTGACAATGCAAAATAGCTGTTCAGCATCCTCGGATTAGAAGGATTTATTGCCTGGGTGCCTCTAGAGCAGGTCTCGGTGTTCAAATGCATGGTTTAAAAACATGACATGCAAGTGTGTAGGTCTTGTTGGTGCCTCAATTGTCCTGTTCTCCCCCTACCCTCATGGACGTCTTCCATTTACTGTACTACACAGATTTTCTTCCAAAGCATGCCTAAACACCGATCACCCACAACATTACAGCTGTGGCCCCTCGGTGCATGACTCCACAAGATTTCTGAGGGTGTTCTGTGGTGTGTGCCGCCAGGACGTTGGCAGCAGATCCTTTGAGTACTGTGGGTTGTGCGGCGGAGTCTCTGTGAATTGGACTTCTTTGTCTGAATTATCCCATGGGTACTTGATCAGATTGGGATCCATGGAGTTTAGCAGCATTGGGCTGTTTGCCTGCCGAGCCACGTTTAGGGTGCACTGTGGTGCACAGGGTATTCTGGTGCCTTTTTATTGTGGCTAGTCATGACTATTTTCAGCGATTTGTGCTGCCTTTGTGCTGCCTTGTTACCAGTTTACTGCGAAATAATTGATAATCAATAATGTGTTAATGTTATGTGGTGTTTATGTTATGGCTGATTGCTTTAAGTGGTCTCAGTGTAAGTGATTTCTGCTGGATTGGTCACTTTACACTGCCCTTAGGAAATATACTGTACACAGAAATACACACAAATAACCTTTATTCAGAGTACTATTGCCGTTTTCCCTGAATTTTGTCATCCCTTTTATTCCTCCAATCCATGGTATTAATACTTTAATTCAGTTTTGCACACACAGCTGGAGTCTTTTACTTTGCCACCACAGCACATTTATACACTCTCAGATTAGATGAATTACATAGATTAGTTATTTAGAGCTGTACTCTACAATTAAATACAAAGATGATGAATGACTTATTTGCAGGTCTGCTTCCCTATTAAATGCAGGCAAAGAACTGGGTTTGCAGACTTTTTTTTTTTTTACCGTGGGAGTTAAGAGAAGATAAAAATGTCGATATTTCTCAAAAAGCATTTATAAGGATTTTCAAAATACTTCAGCAATGTTTCAACTAAATCTCTACCACAATTTTAGCATACTTACATCAATTAAAAATGCTCAATTACAAAAACTCTTGAAAGTCACAGTGCCATTTTATAAACTACTTTTGATACAGTATTACTTGTAAAACATTAAATTCATTATTTTATTATATTATATGAGGAGCGTTCAAAAGAAATTAGGGCAATTGCTTGTGAATGAAGATGTAAAACCACTTGACATTTACAGACCACTTCAAGCACAGTACTGCGATAAGACTCACACCGTAAAACATTTGAATGGTGGAAAAAGAAGAAGGTCGTACATCCGTGAATGACAATCCCAGCCGAGGAGGCTCAGAGTCCACTGCAGTTGTTCCTGTGAACATTCAAGATCCTTTAAAATTAATGGATATCATGCCGCCAACCTGTGGAAGAGACACATCTGTCTGTGTGAACTGTACACACAATCATCCACAAACACCACTCGCACATTACAAGGACTCGACTGGGTCAAGTCCATGTAACCCTATGTTTTGCCTATACAGTATAACAGACAGTCCGATCAAGGTTCTGGCATACTGAGAAAACTTTCTACCTGGATAGTATGCAAGCACTAGTGAAACCCTGAGAAAAGTGCATTAGTGTAACAGGATTATATAGAGAACTAAATAGAGGTAGAAACTCTTATAACTGCGTTATTATCTTGCACAATCAGAACTCCTGGTTTGACTTGAACGCCCCTCATATAAATATAAAACATATAAGAAGTGTGTTAAAATCATCTGAAAGTGTGTAAGTTACCAGAACCTTTCTCTAATGTCTCAAAGTAAAACTAAGAGTGTGTAATTTGTTTAATACAAATATTTCAAACATTTAAAAACTAGTTTACTGTTCTTTTACCATTTGGTTGGATTTTACTCAAGAATGAGTTTTTGGCTTTAATTTTATTGTTTTTATTGCAAATTCTCAAATGGGGGAGCCTTCTTTTGATTTTTAATCACATATTATTGAAGTGAATATCACATAACCTGAAAATCATTAAGATGTAACATTTTTACTCAGGTGTATATTAATTATACGTACTGAACATATTTTTTCCAGGTGCATCACTTCACCCTGACAGAATGTTGTGATAAAAAGATGCTAATCCTTATTGCTTTGACTTTGATCTTACAGGATCCAAGAAGCAAGCACAAATTCAAGATTCATACCTACGGCAGCCCCACCTTTTGCGATCACTGTGGCTCGCTGCTGTACGGTCTCCTCCACCAGGGGATGAAATGTGACAGTGAGTGTCTTTGAGCCAGCATGTAAAAGTGTCATGCATGTCTTTGCCTGTGATGGATTTGGTATTCCTGCTCTAGTACAGTGTGTAATGTCCAGGTTTCTATTGTGTACGTTATCTACAGACTGCATCCTTCTCTGCCAACCCCCTTGGGGCATGTTTATTGTCTGCCAGCAGCCATCTATTCAACCATGCAGATATGCTTACATTAAGAGTTTGACAGAAGTATTTAGATACACAAAAACATAAATAAGTATCACTTTCTTCTGTCTTTATAGCTGTCAATCAGGCTAGTGTGAATGGTATTGAGTTCTTATTACTGGTCTATTACTGGTCAGAAGGGTAAATTGATTCATTCTTCCTTTCCATCTGCACACAGCCCTGCCTCCACTCTCTCTCTCTCTCTCTCTCTCTCTCTCTCTCTCTCTCTCTCTCTGCATCTCACTTTACATTATCAAAAGATTAAAAAAAGTACATTGCACGCGTATTTCTCTCGAAACTTCACGAGTGTGCGCGTGTGTCTCAAAACACAACGGAAAAAGCTGCACACATACATCGGAAAATTTTGCTCGGCAGAAAAAGTCGGGCGTGCACTTCTTTAGCTCAAAATTTAGCTCAAAGCGTGCTTGTCGTCAAGTTGAGGTTTTGAAAGTTTGGACGCGGGGACAGTGTCTGATGTCTCCACTCCTTTGATTAGTCACTATAAATCCCCACAGCCTGCTCTGTCCGACCCCTTGTTTGGCGGCAGAATCGACAATAAGACGGAGAAGGAGATGATGAAAGTGACTTTCATTCGTGTTACGCATTAATGTCCTAATATTGATTAAAGGTATTGATTTGATTTACTACAGTACATGCACACAATAACATTTCCATTGACACACCCCAAGATATGGCCTCTTGTGGATAATTAAAATAGTCAAATTAACAAGATGAACTGATCGATCTCCAAACAAGAATGAGCTTTCAGAGATTGTCCTCAGTATGATATTGTTGTTGAGAATAACTGAAGGAGCATTCTCAGAGATAGGCCTGTGTTACCTAATACTGGGCATTATGTTTCATACAGGGAGTGAAACCCTGTCTTTGCATTTTTATTTTGATCACAGTCTGTCTGAGTAAAAGTGCTTGTGAAAGCTCATTTGTGGCTTCGACCCAACAATATTCAAGTTCTAACCTGCAACACCTGTGTCCTGTCAGACAGCACCTAATTAAAGATACACTGATAGGTAGTATTGATTATTATATTAATACTTTATTATTATATTAATACTTTATTATATTAAATATTAAAGTATTAAGCGCTAGTCTGATATTACCAAACCATTGTTGTTGTTTTTTTTTGTTGTTGTTGTTGTTGTTATATTATTTTTTTTATTCCTCTACTTGTTTTCTGCACTTGCATCTTGCATTGTTTATCTCTCTTACTATCGTGACAATACCGTGTATGGATATTTAGCCTAAAAATATTGAGATATCATTTTGGGTCCATGTTATCGTCATAGGGAAACGCTTTAGGATTTGTTGCTATAGGAAGATAAGAAGTTTGATATAGTTACAGTTCTCAGCTTTGCATCATTTGCCATTTTGGTCTTTGATTGTCATGTTTTATTCCTTATTTAATACATGCCTAGAAAAACAGCCACCTGCATATGTATGGGTTTGCTGCATGTTTCTGTGCCTCAACCAATTATTGCAAGGACTCCTTGTTTAACATTATATTTGGTATATCTCTCTCTCTCTCTCTCTCTCCCTCTGTGTCTTTCTCTCTCCCTCAGCATGTGACATGAATGTACACAAGCAGTGTGTGATGAATGTGCCAAGCCTGTGCGGAACGGACCACACTGAGCGCAGAGGACGCCTCTTCCTCAAGATTGAGGTCAGCGGAGACAAACTTCACGTGACAGGTGGGCTTCCTACAATGCATCCGCAACTGTGAGTGCACTAGGGGCAAAGAGCAGGGGACTTGGATTAATGAATTTTTGATTACACAATCTCTAAGCCAGGTGTAGTCTAATGAGGCTGTTTGAATCAAGTTGTGTAATTATTCATCCAGGCCATACAGAGCGCTGTAGAAAGGAACACCTTAATCTGGGTGTTTAAACAGAAGCTATGCAATAATCAAAATAAATCGGAAGAATAAATTGACTTGTATATGACACAGCAATATTTCCTCGTACTGTAACATCTTGGGGTAATATTTTCATTATTAGATTGGATGCTTTTTTCCTCCCACAAACAGATTGCTGCTTGATAATTTCTTGCCCCCCACACACACATGCACACAATTCCACTTTAGATTTCTATTAAATCTTCATCATAAATTAGTCAGGTGAAATCCTGCATATGGACATTTTATCTGATTCATGTGGCTGAGGGGATCTTTGCTCTATATTACATTCACTCTTGCAGACTGAACCATCTGTTTCAAGGCCTCTCGTCTCAAATCACTACCGCGAAAACATAACATGCAATTTCATGAGCCCTGATACAGGCGCTGAATTAGATTTCCACCTGTCTTTATAAGACTGAGCTAGAGGACACACTCTGGCAGACGTGTGCAGTGGGAAACGTCGTCCTGTGTCGCATGTATATTTATAAAATCACCTTACACCTTATATCATTTACAGAACGATAGTTCGCCAAAGATGTCAGATTTTATGTCTGAGGGGAGAAAAAAAACATCATAGGCATTTTTAATAGCATCTAGTTGGAGTCTAGAATATTGCCAATATAGTCTTAATAGATTTAATACGTTAATCACAAAGCAAATTTGAGTTAAGGTAAACAAATTGCTTCTACTAACATTTTTTCATTAGCTTAATATAAAGCACTAGGTCTAGTACATTCTACAATTTACCTGTTATTTTGTAGTTTTATACTGTATTCGGCAGTAATGGTTGTTATGTATTAAAATCACAGTTAAGCGATACAGCAGTGATGTTAGCATGCAGAGAACCTGATGCATGCACTCGGCCAATCAGCTGTCTCCAGGCCCCTGGTTGCGGAAGGCTACAGCATCACATATAACTTTTTTACTATGCCATTATTTATTTAACAAAATGAAAATAAAAAAAGTTCCCCATGATTCAGTAGGTTGTAGATCCACATTAAGCAGTAATACCTTTCTGTAATCATTTCCTCCATGACTTTATCGGCCTCTCACATCGTTGTGGTTGGTATTTTGGTTCGTTCTTCTTTAGAACGTTGATTCACTTCAGGTTTTTGAGGTTTTTGGCGCAGCTCTAAGGTCCCGCCACAGCATTTCGGTTGGGTTGTCGTCTTTGACAGCGCCACTCCAAAAACGTGATGCTTTCATTTTCAGGCATTCTGATGTAGATTTACTGGCGTGCTTTAGATCATTGTCCTGTTGCATGACTCAGTTTCAAGCAAGCATTAGCTCTCAGACAGATGGCTTCACATTTGCCTCTATAAATACACTGTTATACAGAGGAGTTCATGGTCAGCTCAATGACTGCAAGGAGCCCAGGTCCTGTGGATGCAAAACAAGCCCAAATCATCGCCTCTCCACCACCGTGCTTCACAGTGGGTATGAGGGGTTTCTGTTGAAATGTTGTTTGTATTTTACCAAACACGGTGCTGGGTATTAAGGCCCAACAACTTCACTTTTGGTCTCCTCTGTGCTTTTAATCTTTCCAAACATTATTTGTGCAAGTTATTAGAACAGCAAAATGTCTACTGTCAATCATATAATATTATACAGTAAGTGCTACAGTTATTGAATTACAGTAAAGGGCTTGGCCTTTCCATATCAGCACTACACTCATGGAATAATACATATTGGCTCTTGTCACAGTTGGAAAGCCTTCTATGTTGTGAAAATCAATTAAACAGACAAATTTAAATATTTTGAACCACAGCCATGCAATAGACAAGGTGCTTGGCTTCTTCAAATCTGTACTCTGTAGCATACTCATGGAAATTATCAACCAACTGTTGAGTGAGAAATAAACCACCAGAAATGTTAGCGTGTGCACACAAGACCTTCATCATTGTCCATTCGTGAATAATTTCCTAGTGGAAATTCTACGAAGAAAATTCATTTTTTGTTTAAAATAAAATCTGTTTTGCTATTTGTGTGTGTGTGTGTGTGTGTGTGTGTGTGTGTGTGTGTGTGTGTGTGTGTGTGTGTGTGTGTGTTTTAGAAGTTATTATTTCTTTGAGCACTGCACGGTCTGACCTTGGGGTGAATGTGTTTGGATTCCCCACTCCTGGAAAGATTGGCAGCAGTCTTGAATGGTTTCCACTTGTAAATAATCTTTTCACTGTTGAACTTTAAACTCCAAATAGTTTGAAAATGGTTTTGTAACGCTTTCCAGATTGTTGTGCAGCAACAATTGCTTATCTAAGACTTTTGCTTATGTCTTGACACTTTGTTAATACACATCAAAGAGCTGTAGACCAGCAAAGTGCCAAAACGTCTGCTTTTATAGAGGACTGCACAAAGACAGAACATCTTAAATATCAGTATGGAGGAGTTCCTAGCAGCATACAGCAGAAATAAACGTAAATAAAATCAAATGAATAATAAAACCAGTTCCTGTGATTGCTTAATACAAGTGAATCTTTAAAAAAAATTGGATTTCTTGGGGGGGAAAAATGTCTTATTATTTATACATTTAATTCATTAGATGTCAATTAAAATATTTGAATTATAATTTGCTTTCATTTTTGATTATGGCTTACAGCTCGTGAAAATGAAAAAATCCTGTATGTCAAAATATTAGAACATTTTCTAACATCATTCAAAAAATTATGGTAGAATTCTAAAAGGCGTGTTAGTTAATGCTTTCAATGCTTGGTCGGGACTCCTTTAGCACAAATTAATGCGGCCTAACATGGCAGTGATCAGTCTAAGTAACTGCTGGGGTGTTTTTGAAGACCAGTTACGTCTGAGGTCTGAATACCAATATGTACAATTACAGTACAGACAACTGGAGTCTGAACATGAACCTAGAACTCGATAACATACAGTACATGCAGAATCCTGAAAAACAGTCCAGCAATATTTCATGCCATCACAATATAATAAAAAACACAGTGGGTGATTTTACAGTTAAAAAGGTGTTCGGGAGACTAAAGATATTCAGGTCAGGTTCATATAGTGTAATATGTGGAAGACTTAAAACCACTGATTTTGCTCCGTACGTAATTCACACTTGATAGTCTCACATTGCCTTTCATTTTTTACTATTTCCTAGTATTAACCATAATAAATACTGGATTGTAAAGCTTTCTAGTATTCTATATTTAGTATTCTGTCTTAAAGCAGCTAAAGATGCTAAAATAGTATTTAACTCTATCTGTCATATCTGTTTTGGGTTTGTATGCGTTACCATAGAAACTGTTAATTTTTCTGGTTCAATGAGATGAAAAACTTAGAATGGAAGTCATTATCTTTCAATACAGTAAGTATATTTATGACATGACAAGAAAGAGGATTATGCATGAGTATGCGTGTACTGTATAGTGTGTACAGTATATACCTCTGGGTACTTGTGCTTTTAGGGCTTTAGGTTACAGTGTAACACATGTTGGCTGTCTCATACAATCAGCAGGTGCCTTCTCTCTCTCACCCACTCTGACTCTCATCTTTCTCTAACACTGACTGCCAGATGCTCAGCCCACCAGCATGTGTTATGTTACATGGCTGTTCTCTCTAGGGTCACTGTTGGGCCATATTCAGGCCCAGCATTCCTCCGCAGGTACTGTACCATTCTTAATCCTGATATAGGTGCTCTCCATTCTCAGCAAAGTGGGTGATCTTCGAGTTCACAGCTCTGAGTCAAAGTTGATTTAATCTTCTGAGCCAAGAGTCTAGCAGCATGGCTGCACTACACACACAGAGCAAACAAAGTAGGGAGATTAGATTTCTGGAGCTAAACACAAGACACTGATACTCACTGAGTGCCATCAGCATCTTTTAGTGGACTTCCTGCTGTGGGTATCCAACAGATATATATGTTTTTATGTATTTGTGTATAACAGCATCAGTACTAAAATTTCATTGAAATGTTTATCTGCTGAACGTGGGAATCCTCTGTGACCTTCTATGATCTGTTAGTAAATTATGGAAAAATTCCAGTCTATTTGAAGGGCTTGTGTTTGTTGCTTACATAATAATACATCTGGAATTTGTCAGTTTGTTTTCTGATAGATTTAGCCTTGCTTCCAGGGTCAAAAATGTCAATAAAAGAAAAAAAATGTCTGTCTGGTATGGTAAGCCGTAACCTTACTGCTGTGCTGCTGTAGTAAGCAATAACCTTACTGGTACTGTATAGTAAGAAGTAACCTTACTGGTATAGTAAGCCGTAACCTTACTGCTGTACTGGTATAGTAAGGCATAACCTCACTGCTGTACTGGTATAGTAAGCCATAACCTTACTGCTGTACTGGTATAGTAAGGCATAACCTCACTGCTGTACTGGTATAGTAAGCAATAACCTTACTGGTACTGGTATAGTAAGGTAACCTCACTGCTGTACTGGTATAGTAAGCCATAACCTTACTGGTACTGTATAGTAAGAAGTAACCTTACTGGTGTAGTAAGCTGTAACTCCACTGCTGTACTGGTATAGTAAGCCATAACCTTACTGCTGTACTGGTATAGTAAGCCGTAACCTTACTGCTGTACTGGTATAGTAAGCCATAACCTTACTGCTGTACTGGTATAGTAAGCCATAACCTTACTGCTGTACTGCTATAGTATGCAATAACCTTACTGGTATAGTAAGCTGTAACCCCACTGTTGTACTGGTATAGTAAGCCATAACCTCACTACCGTACTGGTATAGTACATTTCAAAGAACCACTCATTTTTGTGTTTCCTTGAATGTTTCCTTCTTATTCACAGATTTGCATTCTATGCTTCTGATAAAAAATAAAAAAATTTAAAGTACACTATATACAGTATATACAATAGCTATACTATCCTGCAATGAGGGTTGAAAATTAGTTATAACAGTTATACTCAACTATCAACTATAAATGCAGTTTTAACATTTGATTGGACAGCATTTGACTGCTTATATGTCTGTGCTTTCGTGAAGTTATAATCGATTCAGATTTTTAATAAAGGATTTTTTTAAATAAAAGTGTATCCTAGAACAGTCTATGCTATGGCTCATAGGCAATGCTAAAATACCTGTTTAAAAAACAATAAACTATGCCACTGTACTGGTATAGACAAGTTATACCGCTACTATTTTACTAGCGTATACAATCATAATTATTCTACTATTCAATTGCAGAATACCAAAAATGTAATGCTACAATGGTACAGTATAGTATATCACACTTAGTTTGTTGTCAATCATACTTAATGTCACACTTCTGGAATGTTTTAATAAGATAATTTTAGTTATCTCTATCTTGAGCTTGTAAAAATAATTGTATATTGTTGTAGCATTTAATGTGCTTAGGGTTAAAAAAAAAGTTTTTCTTTAACAGGAGATAAGGAAATGAAGACAAATTACTTATCTGAAAAATTACTGAAAGGCGTTAATAACCTAGATATTATAGCAGATATTCCTTTATTTCTCTACCTGTAAATAATTCAGGTAGTGAATGTAATAAGAGATGACATAATGCTCCTTTTTTATATTTCTTGCTTTCATGAAACAGTGAAAATAGTTTAATATTTTAAACAAAGATTATAAATAAAGACCTTCTATCGCCAGTGTGTAGGTCTCTGAAACATGCAATTTTCTGTGACAGTTCCTGTAAAAGAAAGATGTTCGTCTCCCCCTCTTGGTTTTGAAGATCACTACAAGGATTTTGTGTAACCTAATTTGAACACACTGTTATGTGCTTGTTATGTCTGCCTATTTTATATATTACCAGTACTCAGTTGTTAAAAATGTTATTTTGTTTGTATTTCTTTCCATTTTTCCATGTTGCCATGTTAAATTCTGAGAGTTCAAACTTACATTTAAGAATCCATTTTTTAATATGAAGATTCAGGCTTATGTGTAGTTATAGAAAGTCATGGAGGTTGCCTTTCAATCGTGTTCATTTCACTACTGAGAGCTTTATCATTTCTATATACAAAATGACAGATGAAATAGTATAGGCATAATCTAATTCTCATATACTGTATGATCTGTCAATGGAATCAGACCTTTTATTTGGAAATGGGCATATTCCATTATTACCCCTGATAGGTTACATTATTGGCCATGAGTTGACCTGGCTGGTTCCTCCCTGTTTCTAACCAAACGTCAGTGATTACCTCATGCCCTTCAGTTCACCAGCATGACCCCCCCCCCCCCCTCCCGCAGCACGACTTCCTCAGCTTGACTCTCTCGGCACGACTTCCTCAGCTTGACTCTCTCAGCACGACTTCCTCAGCTCGACTTTCTCTGCAGGACTCCTTCAGACACCCAGAATGTTAGCTATCATCCGCTTCCATGTAGAAGATCCTCCTTGACTTTGAGTGCTAAATTCCCATTATCACCATGGCGTTAACCTGGTGAACTGCCCAAATCAACCATGACACTTAAAAGAGAGCATCGCAGCTTCCTGCTGCTGCTATGGTGTTATGCTTTTACTGGTGTTTTTAAAGAAAATCTACTCTATGAGAGGAATTCAAGTCAAACCAGGACTTTTGATTGTGCAGAATAACAAACCGCAGTTATGAGAGTAAAACAGCATTTTTTATCCATATGTATAGTGTGTGTATAAAAATTAGCTTTTGAGGCTTTCCCTCCTTATGGAGGATGTCAATGATGGTTTTCTGCACAACTGTCAGGTCAGCAGTCTTTCCCATGATTGTGTTTCCTACTGAACCCGACTGAGAGACCATTTAAAGGCTCAGGACCCCTTTGCAGGTGTTATGGCATAATTAGCTGATTAGAGTTTGACACTTTGAGCCTAGAATATTGAACCTTTTCACAATATTCTAATTTTCTGAGATTATGGATTTGGGGTTTTCATGAGCTATAAGACATAATCATCTCAATTATGACAAATCACGGCTTGAACTATCTTGCTTTGCATGTAATGAGTCTGTCTCATATATTAGTTTCACCTTTTAAGTTGCATTATTGAAATAAATGAACTTTTGTACAATATTCAAATTGTTCGAGTTTCACCTGTGGTATCCATCAGGGTGGAAAGCTCTCTCAGTACAACAAAGCTATAATCGGACTGCCGGCTTCACTTCTGAAACACAGGCCTCCCTGGAACTCCTTGTATTGACCCAAACATGTGGAAATGGCTTGGAGTGAGGTCAGGACTGAACGGGAGTTGTGGCTCTTTCCGAATTGAGTTTCTGTAATGTGCAAGTGGTGTTGGTGAATGATTGTGTGTACAGTTTCTATAGACAGATGTGTCTCCTCCACATGTTGGCAACAAGTTATCTGTCGATTTTTGAGAATCCGCTTAGTGAATGTTAAAGGAAACAACTGCAGTGGGCGTTGAGACACCTCAGACAGGTTTGTCATTCATGAATGTACGGTTTATTTAAAACATTTAAAATATTCAAATGTTTTACTGTGGCTCATCGCCGTACTGTGCTTGAAGTCTTCTGTAAATGTCCATCTATTTCATGCTGTCATTCACAAGTCCCTGTTTAACTTGAATGCCGCTCATACATTGCTTTTAAATAGCGCATGTTTACCCTGACACAGTTTGATTTCACTCATGCACTCATCGTCTATACCACTTTATCCAGTATTCAGGGTTGCAGGGACCTGGAGCCAATCCCAGGAGACTTAGGGCACGAGGCTCAGTACACCCTTGGACAGGGTGCCAATCACACACACTTATTTACACACTACAGGCAATTTTGGAAAACCTGTTAGCCTATTCTGCAGGTCTTTGGACTGTGGGAGGAAACCGGAGTACCTAGAGGGAACCCACCAAACATTTGGAGAACATGCAAATTCCATGCACGCAGAGACAGGAATCGACTTGGTCGGGAATCGAACCCAGAACCTGGAGGAGCAAGATGACAGTGCTAACCACTACACCACCCGAGTAGAGAATATGTTCATTTATTCATAAGACAAGAAAGAAAAAAGTCTTCCACATATTACACTATATGAACCTGACCTGGTATAAATATAATAGATAGTAAGTATGGTGCACATAAATAAAGAATTGCTTTTAAAGAATTACTTTTACAGGCACAAGTTACAAAATCAGATATGGTGATAGGCCCAATTTAAAAGAAATTAAAGTTGGTTGAGGCCGGCACGGTGGTGTAGTGGTTAGCACTGTCGCCTTGCACCGCCAGGTTCGGATCCGATCCCCGGCCAGGCTCGATTCCCGTCTCTGTGTGCATGGAGTTTGCATGTTCTCCTCATGCTTGGTGGGTTTCCTCCGGGTACTCCGGTTTCCTCCCACAGTCCAAAGACATGTAGGTTAGGCTAATTGGCGTTCCCAAATTGCCCGTAGTGTGTGAATGAGTGAGTGTATGTGTGTGTGTGTCTGTGCCCTGTGATGGATTGGCACCCTGTCCAGGGTGTACCCTGCCATGTGCCCTAAGTCTCCTGGGATAGGCTCCAGGCCCCCATGACCCTGAATACAGGATTAAGCGGTATAGATGATGAGTGAGTGAGTGAGTATATGTGTGTGTGTGTCTGTGCCCTGTGATGGATTGGCACCCTGTCCAGGGTGTACCCTGCCATGTGCCCTAAGTCTCCTGGGATAGGCTCCAGGCCCCCATGACCCTGAATACAGGATTAAGCGGTATAGATGATGAGTGAGTGAGTGAGTAAAGTTGGTTGTTAAAGTTGACTGATGAACCAGTTGGTTATCTTATACATGTATAACAAAATGTGTCTGTGTGCTGTCTGATACATGGCCACTTTTTTCTTTTTATATTGTTCTTCCTTATATCTGATCCATATTGCATGGGCTACGTGTGTGTGTGTGTGTGTGTGTGTGTGTGTGTGTGTGTGTGTGTGTGTGTGTGTGGTGTGGTGTGTGTGTGTGGTGTGTGTGTGTGGTGTGTGTGTGTGTGTGTGTGTGTGTGTGTGTGTGTCTGTGTGTGTGTGTGTGTGTGTGTGGTGTGTGTGTGTGTCTGTGTGTCTGTGTGTGTGTGTGTGTGTGTGTGTGTGTGTGTTTCATCTCATTAACACTACTGGTGAAAAAGATCAAACCATTTTGACAAATGTAAGCCCACGGCTTCCTGCACACACATACGCACATACGCACACACACTCACACACACACACACACACACACACACACACACCATTCTTTATCTGCATCTCTTTAATGCTCATTGCGTGATCAAGGTTACCATGGAGACGCTTTGTTAGGCTTACCATGCCACAATGTGGCGCTAGACGTTTGGCTTTTGTCACTTTGTTTGTTTGATCATTGTGTTCTGATCATGTCTGTTTTACAGCAGCCTTTGCACTTCTGGGAATTATGGTCCCTGGCAACAAAGAGATTACAACCTTGTCTTATTCTGTTTAATATGCTGTTTAATTTGGCTTTGAATCATCGAACACAGAATTTGGCTGTTGTTTTGATCATTTGATAATTCAATCTGGGTGTTATTTACTTCATCCTGCCACCTTGGCCATTGTTTAATTGTGAACAGCTGTTTGGTTATTCCTTATTTATACCCATCAACTCATGAAAGTGTGTTCATTTAAACAATGGAATAATACATTTGTAATGTAAAGCTTTACGCTGCTTAAATGAGCTTTTTTCTGGAATGTAATCACAGAATTAACTATAGTAATGTTTGGCTAATTCAAAGTTCTTACTTTTAAAATGATCCTAACTGGAGCCTCTTTTAAAAAAACACACACACACACACACACACACACACACACACACACACACACACAATATTATGTTTTTATGTTTATGCACTTTTACATATTGATAAGTTCATAACTTTTTTCTGTGATGCATGGAACCTTTTGTATAAGAAAGAATATGCTAATATGAATTAATGATTTTTTTAAAAAATGTAAACAAAATCAAGTTAATGAAGAAATAACACAATGCATAGTTTAGCCAATTGAATGTGAATCCAAGTGTCGCCACGTGAGCTGTTAATCAGCACTTAACACTTAACTATATGCAATAATATTAAATCCCGAGTGACTGCCATGCTTCTAAATCTAGATGGAATTTACAGTAGGATGAAGCAGCACCTGCTGAACCAAGAATAAGCTATGAACAGAAGTGAGAGCAGGGCTGGACAAAAATATTAATATAAATTAATTAATCAAGTACACAGTATGATGTGCAGTAAAACTCTCTGTACCCTAAAAATATAAAAATTACACTACAAATTAAAATATAACACTATAAAATAGGGCTAACGGTTATAATTTACAATAGAATTTCAATTAAGCTAGAGATTAAGTTACAGAATAAAACAGCTTTGTTTTTATTTTAGCTTTGAAATAAAAACAAGAACAAAACGAAAGTATAAACTGTGTAAAAGTATAAAAATATAAAGCTATAGATATGTAAAAATATAGTGTGGATATGATAGCAGCCATATTATTTGTAACAGAATAGGAAATGACAAGATGTACAGTATGTCAGCAGCGGCATTATGATAACGCGATATAAGCCATATGATTTTAATTCCTGGTATATTATGCTGACAACAATTGGATTTTTGGGTCGGAGTTTGTTCATGAATTTTAAATGGATTTCAAGGATTTATCTTTTTGCTTGCTGTTGTGTATCAGTTTGCATAAAACATGCATACAGCTAATCAAGCAGTATTTCAATAGCTTTTTGGCATCCTAATTTAACAAATGTAAAAGACGTACTATACACCAAGATAAGAACAAGAAACAAATAGACTAAGATATTTCTACAATTGATAAAACTGAGTCTGTCTTCCTATGCGTTTGTTCATGCTCAGTTGGTGAGGCTAGAAACCTGATTCCTATGGACCCTAATGGCCTCTCAGACCCATACGTGAAGCTGAAGCTGATCCCTGACCCCAAGAACGAAACCAAACAAAAGACACGGACCATCCGCTCTTCTCTCAACCCCACATGGAATGAATCCTTCACCTTGTGAGTCTAATGTAGAGATTTGAATGTTTAGCGCCCTGACGGGTATAATGAGATGTTAATCATGGAACATTGTGTGTTTGTGTTTTTAGTAAGCTGAAGGCTACAGATAAAGACCGACGGCTGTCGATAGAGGTGTGGGACTGGGACAGAACCACCAGAAATGATTTCATGGGATCCATGTCGTTTGGAGTGTCAGAACTGTTCAAGGCACCACTGTGTGGCTGGTAAATTAGCTTTTCCTTATATGAATAATCTCATTTGTATAACAAAAAAGCAAAAAAAAAATTTCTGTGTTTGTCTATGCAACCTTTTAGAACAATAATCATCAGTTATATATTTAAGCCTATATTTAAGCGCCGAAAAATTGGCAAACAATGTGCGATCATTAGGTAGCACCCGGTAGAGAGCATGTCGCTCCGGTTTTAGAGCCAAAGATAAGGACAAAGACAAAGGTGAAGATCAAGGCACTGCCAAGCCCGTATCCAAAAAGACACTAACTTTTACACATGACTGTATACACACACACACACACACACACATATGTAAATATAAAGTAAATATTATCGAACACGTATTTGGGCATAGAAGAACAAAGAGAGCTGATCAGACTGAGTGAATTGCTTTTGTATGCTTCTGCAATGTTTGTCATGGTCATAGTCATGGTCCAATGTGCTGTCCTCTTCAGTAGAGCAAGAGACATTCTAAATTAGCCGTCAAAAGTCAAATCAATGCACCATGATTTGTTAACATAAATGAACAAACCTCCCCCTTTGCTCTTTATCCACTGCCATTCCATGCCTCCATGGATCTGACTTGCTTGTCCAGCACATCCCACACATGTGTAATCACATTGAGATCTGGAGAATTTGGAGGCCAAATCAGTGCCTTGAATTCTTTGTCAAGTTTTTTTTTTTTTTGATTTAGCAATATTTACTTAGGTCCTTGGGACTCAGGGTTTAACAGCAGAAAATTGTTCATCATTTCACTGCTTCTACCATCTTGCCTTCTTCCCATGGTGCATCCTGGTGACATCTTTTTTTTCCCCGGTGATGTACAGGCACATTCTCAGTACAGTACATTCTCACTTCATCGATTGGTCCATGGTCCAGTTCCGATGCTCACAAGCCTATTACTTTCAACAATGGAAAGAGGTCAGCAAGGGCACTCTGAATAGTCTGGTGCTACAAACCCAATATGCAGCAGGCTGCAATGCACAATGTTCTAACACATTTTTACCATAACCAAGATTAACTTTTTTTTGTTTTTTTTGTGTGTTTTTTTACTGTTATACTTTTAATGAGGTTTTTCTGGCATTGATTACTCAGAGGTAGGCTTCTCTATGTGTAAAGCCAGGGTTAGGTTCCCAGCCACTGCTCGAACCAAGAAACTGGAGGCAGGTCATGCTCAGCGCTGGCCCCAAGCCCGGCGAAAATCTGAGGGTTGCTTAAGGAAGGGCCAGGCACTTGCTCATTGTTGTCATGGTCTGTTAAATTTGATTACAACATTAAACTGTACTTCACTGCTAAACCAAATAATTAGTAGTGCAGTCTAAATTAATGTTCCAATTGAGCTACATTAGCTATTTGTCTCCAAAGAAATTTCTTTGTCTTCCTTCTTATAGTAAGCTTATTCAAATAAGAACGATGTTATTTTAATTGCATTTTTGCCCCTACAGAGAAGTTGCGTAAGATTTTTCACTTTTATTGGATTTAATCATCTGAAGGAATATTTAGGCTCCTAGTCTCCCATGGGCCTTGACTATGACTAGGTTGCCATGACGACAGGAAGTGCAAAGAGAGGTTTAACTCTGCAAGTCATTATAAAAATAAAAAAAAGGAGGCCCTGCTTATCGCTGAGGCTTTTCGTAAAAGATTGTTTATGAGCTAAAAGGTTACAACCTTGATATTTTGCACCAAGATAAAAATAAAAAAAAACACACATGCACACGTAAATAAAAAATACTCATTTCCTCTAATGTCCCTGTCAGGTATTGAACCTCATGCATGAAAGTGTCTGCCTATGTCCTTTACACCTTTTCTGTTAATCATCTTCTCTTCATTTTTATTATATAATTATTAGAATATTTTCTAACCATCCTTTAATTATAGCTGCACTCATCACTAACTCATCTTCCCATCAGGTTGACCTTTGGGTACAATTGTTCCACCTGCATCTTTCAGCTGTGTCACTGTTAACCTTAATGTTGTAATTTTACACCTATTCCTTCACTGACATTTTGCCCTGAATCAACATCATACTGTACCTGTTAACAACTCCAAAAATATGACCTGACTATTTTTGTCAGGTTGTCTATATCTCAGGGTTGAAACAGATCAAAATGCAAAAAATATTGAAATGCAGTTCCTGAGTGCTACGACTGAGCAATATAAGCATCAGGTAATCAGTGGTTTGAGTTTAAATGGCAGTGATGCCTCAGCTATGCTTGGGATTAGTTCTAGGTTACTGCCTTTTCCTTGGTTATATTGTTTTCAGCCATGTTTTCTGCTGCTGGACTGGGCTTCAAGCTCACAACCTTTCGATCAAGATGCTTCCGTATGAGAAGCAGCTAGTTACAGCAACTCTATCTTTTATCTTTGCTTTTTAGTGATGTTTATGTTTCTTGGTGTGTTTCTTGTGTTTTTCTCCACTGCATCAAACTCATCCACAAATATGCAATATATAACATCAGTCTTGAAGAGCAGTACAGCACCAGAGACATTGTGTTGCTAGCTGTTAGCATGCTATCTTCCAAGTGTGTTTTTAGCATGTCTACAAGATAACTGTGTGAAACCTGTTCCTCATCCTCATCTCTAGTGACTTTAAGTCATGTTTCTCTTTGTCTTCACCCAGTTGGTTAAATGGCACACCATGTACAACAAAACTTTAGACATACTGTATTCGAACATCAACCATGTCCATCTGCTTCCAGAATACACAACTATAGTAAAGAAGCAACCACCACTACTGTAGCGAGAAGGACTGTTTTTAAACCCCACCGTGGAAAGCATGCTACAACTCTCATGAGAAAGATATTGACAGTCTAACCCATGACATCACCACCAATATTATATTACCTTCTTTGTGGGGAAAATTGTTCTATCCGGAAAAACAAGAAGTGGGTGACCCCTGGGTAGGGTTTATGTTAAGGGGGCAAAGAGGAACTTGGTGTCCAGAGAGAATTAAATGTAAAATAAAATTGGGCAGTGACAACAGAGGAAGCTGGAAGAGCGGCTAGAGCAGAATAACATCCAATATGTGTGGAGAGGACTGAGGCAAATCTCAGGCCTGGAAATAGTGGGGGCAAAAGAGCAAGGGAGCACTGGGAGAATTAATTGAAGTCGTTTTTTTTTTTTTAGGAGATTTCATCCCAACTATACTCTAACAGTCACCTGCCAAAACTATCACTAACCTTGTATATCTTCACATTTCATTCCCATTCATTCTGTTTTATTTATATAGTGCTATTAACATGGTCATTGTCACAAATAAATAATAAATAATATATATATATATATTCCATATGTACCTTCACCCCACTCGCACCCTACACTTCACCACCTCCCCTAGTCTCCCACCTCTTCCACCTCGGTTGAGGATGATTAAAGGAAGGTGGATGGAATCAGCCCCAGACTGCTCAGGCACTGAATAGACCAGCTTGCTGGGGTGGATATGCACATGTTTAATCTGAGCCTCAGACTGGAAAAAGTCCCAGTCTTGTGGAAAACATCATGTGTGGTTCCGGTATCAAAAGCTGTGCATTCCAGTCAGCTGAACCCCTTCAGACCCACCTGATGCATATAAAGAGGCTTATCCTCAGCCACCTCCGTTCCCTGGTGAGTGCCATGCTGGATCCGCTGCAGTTTGCCTTCCATCCTAGAATTGGTGTGGATGACACTATCATCTATCTGTTACACCAAGGAGAGAAGCAGGGGCGTGTTATCTGGAATCTGTGAATCTCCTGATTTACGCCGCTCGGACAGCTCTCGATCCCCTGGTTGTAAGACTAAGTCAAAACAAGCTGGCAAAATTAACACTGAAATACAGATTCCCTGTACAAGGAGGACCAAAGTCACCTCCACCTGCTGAGGAGACTGAGGTTCTTTGGAGTGTGGAGGACATTACATCATAACATTTTATGACAGTCCTGGCCTCTAATCTCTTTTACACAGTGTTTTTCTGAGGAGGAGGCAGCACAGGGAGGGACAGAAAGACACTGTATAAACTGGTTAAGAGAGCCAGCTCTGTCATGGTCTGCCCGCTGGACTCTGGAGGAGTTGGCTCAGAGGAGGATGTTAACTAAGCTGACATCAATCATGGGCAATACCTCCTATCCCTTGCATGAGACTGTGGAGGCCCTTAGCAGCTCCTTTAGTTGCAGATTGTTACAACCACAGTGTAGGAAGGAGTGCTACCTCAGGTCTCTCATTCTGTATATAGAACACGTGTGTATGTGCATATGCGTGTGCAATATTATAATTTATCTTTTATGTTATCTTTTATCTTTTTATATCTTTTTATGTTTTTCTGTGTGTTTTTAATCTTGGCTCTACTGTGTAATTTATTTTATTTACATGTTATTCCTTCCTGCACTTTTCTACCTCTCCCCACCGTGGGATTAATAAAGTTTATCTCATCTTTCAATGCAGTAGTCCAGAGTCCTAAACACTGAACCAACACTCTGGCATTAAAAGCAAGCATCCTGGACCTAAACCTCTGATTTGACACGAATATTTTCATACTAGAGACAATTCCAATTCTAAATTCTAGAGACCCAAATTATAAAATGTGGGCGCACGGATGCTGTGAAAACAGCTTATTTGCAGGCTATACGGGAGGGGCGTGGTTTGGCCCTGTTGTCAGAGCAACAGGTCTGTGTGAACTGCTTTGCCTTAAATTTTGCAGGATGTCAGGTTTTGTGTGTGTATTTTCAGAATTGAGGTCAGGGATCTATATTGGCCAAATGTCCCATTAATATAGACGATGTCTTTGTTGAACTTGTTGAAATTGCTTGAAATCTCGTCCTTGTATTGAATTTGTGCTTTTTATTTCAGTTGTTTAACTCAATTTATTTTTAAGCACTTAAAAAAAAAGCATTTAAAAGAACACAAGATACACCATATAAGGATACTCAGCATACAGTAATAAAGTAAATTGATATAAACAACAACATAAATAAAGAAATACCCCAAAAACAAAGCACCTTCTTAATGCATAACTAGCTTGGATATATAATAAGAAAATTGTAAAGACAGTGATAAGCCACAGAGAGTCTTGATGCAAGATTTTAATTGGTTAAAAGTTGAAGCAATCTTATACGTTCCACAGTATAGGTGGAGCTAATAATAAAGCACTTTTCTAAAGTCTCGAGATACTTTCAACAATGTTGATGTTCTTAGTACCTTTCATCAGATTTAAACCAGCTTTAAACTTTCTTAGAGAGTCACTATGGAGTTACTGTATAATCACACCCACATTAGTGCAAACAAGGCTCTTTGAGTTGATTTAGTCCATCCAGAATTGGATGGTTCTGCTGTTTATCTGCATTACAAAGCATTGATGCTGCAGGCTTTAATACACCATCGTATAAAGTCCTTATCTGTGTTAATGACCTGGCACAGGTTTAACAGCCCCACTCTAAGAGGACACTTTAGCCTGCTAATGTGCTCTTATGAAGGGCCAAGTCAAGTGTGTGTGCTTGAGGGGTTTGTGCACCAGGTTTGTGTGTGTATGGGTGTTAATGCACAGCATGTTTTATGAGCATATGCATGCATGAGAGAGCATGAGAGTTTTAAAATAAATAAAAAAGAGTTACCTCAAGATGAGTGCAAAACCAGGTAAAAATGTTCCTCCCACGATCAAAAGACATGCAGATTAGGCTGATTAGCGTTTCCAAATTGTCTGTAGAGCATGTGAGTGTGTTTTACTGTATGTGTGTGTGCCCTGCGATGGATTGGCACCCTGTCCAGTGTGTATCCAGCCTTGAGCCCAAAGTCTCCTGGGATAGGCTCCAGGCCCCTGCCACCTTGTAGACAGGATAAAGCGGTATGGACGATGACGATGATGATGATGATGATGTAGCTTATGTAATAAAATAAGGACTATTAAATAAGCTCAACAAGTTTACAGAACTTTTTTCAGGTTACTTCAGAACTTTTTTGAGCAAATAAAATTCAGCTCTCTTTCACTCATTCTCTATACCACTTATCCTATACAGGTTCGTGGAAGGCCTGGAGCTTATCCCAGGGGAATTGAGGCATGAGAAGGGACAAACTCTGAACAACCATGCACATAATCACGCACTCACTCATACACTACAGGCAATTTGGAAATGCCAGTTCACCTAATCTGCATGTCTTTGGACTGCTTGAAGAGTTAAATTGGAGTTAAATTCTAACTGTAAATGAATATGCTATGAGTGTAAAGCAGCGGCGGCACGGTGGTGATTCCCGGCCAGGTTCGATTCCCGTCTCTGTGTGCATGGAGTATGCATGTTATCCCCGTGCTTGGTGGGTTTCCTTTGTTTACTCCGGTTTCCTCCCACAGTCCAAAGACATGTAGGTTAGGTTAATTGGCATTCCCAAATTGGCCGTAGTGTGTGTGCCCTGCGATGGATTGGCACCATGTCCAGGGTGTACCCTGCCTTGTGCCCTAAGTCTCCTGGGATAGGCTCCAGTACCCTGTGACCATGAATACAGGCTTAAGCGGAGTGTAAAGCAGGGTTCATATACTTTTGGATGAACATGATATAAATATTTTGATATTAGAAGATTTTCATTCAGATTTTTATCCATGGATTGTTACGGGTATAAAGTCACTAAACTGATACATGCGAGGTTAAGATTTTAAACGTCCATGTTATTTCGCCAGTATGTAAATTAATTGTTAATATTTCAGTGTTAGACACTTTCTCTAAAAAAGTAACTACTATCTGTACTTGTTAAAAATGTAACCCTTTCTTACATACAGATATCCACTTGCAAACATTCATACAGTACATATTTGCTCGCATACAAATATCACCAACACTCAAGTCATCAGTAATATTAAACCCCTACATATTTATAATTTTTTCATTTATTTATTTTAACTTTTATACTGGGCAGGAAGAAAGTGCAGATGATGGGCTAGTGGGAGAGTGCAGCCTTTTGCTCTGAGAGCCTGGCCAACCTGCTCCCTAGTCTCCTGCCCACAGATTGCTGTATTAGGATTTGAACAGACATCTCCTGATGATAGGGTTTTTTCTGCTTTGCCACTCAGGAGCTCATGCATAATTCACGCAGAATCAGAATAGATATAACAGATTATACTGTATCTAATCGCCTAATCACCGATCATGGTCAGTCAAGCTAAAATCCGGCCAATTGGATCTGTCAATCTTCAATTAGATGTGCTTTTTTGTTTTGTAGTACAGTCTATGAAGTATAGACATTTATAATGAGTTTAAGGTGTTTAGAAGACCTTGTGCATTGGTAATTACCTAAAAAAACACAAAAGAGTTTAATGTAATGACTTAGTAGATACTAGATGATGTAATTTATTGTATGTAATGTCATGGTGGCGTAGTGTTTAGCACTGTGGAAAAGCACCACCAATGTTGAGGGTTCAATAATTGGCATTCCCAAATTGCCCATAGTTTGTGTGTGTGTGTGCGTGCGTGCGTGTGTGTGTGTGTGTGTGTGTGCCCTGCAATGGAAGAGAAGGGAATTCTCCTTGGATTGGCTCCAGACCCCTGTGACTCTGTACAGGATAAAATGGTATACAGTAGAAGATAAATATTTTTTTGTGCACATCATATGCCATATTTATATTGCAACCAGTATAATTGCAGTCTTGCAAAGCATATCTTACACCTGTTTTAACAGTAAATATTAAAGGTGTGTTGTAATTATGCACAGGCCAATGTCTTGCATAATAGAAAGACACTGAGCCACATGGTATTATGAATAATAAATTGATTATATTACTTATTGGCCACAGCATGGTAAGTATAAAAAAAATCAAATGATAAGACTAGTAAGTCTCATTGGATAAACATAGTTTAATAAGTAGTAAATGAGACAGTAAAAGAAAAACCCTACTTCTCACTCTTTCTCTCTGTTTGTTCACAGGTACAAGATGCTGAACCAGGAGGAAGGTGAATACTACAATGTGCCGATTCCAGAAGTGGACGACATTAACTTGGAACTCAGGCAGAAGTTTGAGGTTAGAGAAGCCTTGCACCAAATAAACTAAGGTTGCAATGCTAATATAATTTTTGTTGGATACATTTTTGTTGCATTGGTCTTTTTTACAGTTCCTGCCAGAACACAGCTTTCATGGGTTTTTGCTTGTTTCCGAATGATTATTTTTTTCATGTTTGAATGGGAACTATACAACAGAAGTTAAAAAGACTTCTAAAAAGATTGGACCGCGTGATTGTATTGTTTATTCAAAAACAAAATAAAACTTATTGGTTCACATGCATGTTCTTTATTTTCTCCCTAATTGGGAGTCGTGCAGTTGTGCTCGTCCCCATTAAGGCTACTATTAGCAGGCAGGGAGGGCCCAAGACTATCACGGGTCCCCTTGAACCACATGACGCCACCCAACCGCATCTTTTAGAACTGCTCACTCACGCACCGTTGGAAGCAGTGTAACACACTTGGAGGGCGACGCTATCTGATCCTTCCGCGTAAGCCTGTGATTGGCTTAGAGCTGCAGTTGATCTGAGAGCGCTAAGTAACTCTCATCCCACCCCCTCTGAGAGAGCTCGGCCAATCAGCTCTCTCCAAGCCCTTGGGGGGGAAAAAATCAGATAAACGTCCCATAAAATGCTACATATTGTGTTGTGTGCAACATTTATTGGCATTTTATCCTCTTTAGTTATTGTGGTATGATACGAATGTACTGGATTGGATAGAATCATTGTTTTGTTGAAATATTGCTTGGAACATTATACATCCTTAATTGGCTCATAAATGCAAAATATAATCAACAAAGAGCAAAAATTTCAAACCTGTCTAAGATCCTTTACCCACCTACAATCCAACCAATAAGACACATTGACATCCAATGGATTTTTTTAGCATAGCATACCTCCCCCAATTGGTAGAGATGGCTCAATCAGGTTGAACAGTTTTCAATCAGATAATATAACTCAAAATGTGCTCTATAAAGATATCAAGGCAAACGTTAAAGGTCTGCTGAAAATTCACATCAGTTGCAGCCTCCATCAGTTGTAAGATGGTTTTTAAAAAATAATTATTTAATATAAGTATTATTGAATACTATTTGAGATATTACAATAGAATAGGCAGTGTAGTTTATTGCAAATGAACTTTTTTGTAGTTGTTTCCTGTAAAATTGTCAGTACTTTTAGAATAATTTAAAAAATGAACCTAAATGAACCTAAAATTAACAGTAGATTTCCTACCAGTACTAAGCTGTACCACGTTTTCTACCAAGTGCCAAGGTTGTGTAACAGGGAAAACACAGATTGTCTAAACTGCTCTTTTTTTATTTGTTTGTTTGGTAGTTTAGTTATTTCCTTGTTTATTTTGGTAGTTTATTCTGTTTTCTTGCGGATGCAAAATTGTTTATCTACTCCCTAGATCACCATATATAGTTTTGGCAAGGTTGTTGATGCCGGCATTGTCAGAGTTGCGAGCTGTGGTGCATGAGGGGTCACTGCACATGCTTACATGGTGCTGGCATTAGGCAGGTATGGTGGAAAGGTTTGTTACAACGTGGGGTTCTGAAATCAGCAGTGAGTACTCTAATGTCTATAACAGGCAGCACAAGATCCATTATCATAAGTCATAAACAATTTCGGATAATACAGAATAAGGAACTTGGGACTCGGCACCCCTGATTCAACATTTGCTCCACATGCTTCAGCATATACGCGAGTGTGTGTATATACTGCTCAAAAAACGGGAACACTTATTCAACCATTGAACGGTTGAACCATGCATACACATATGAGAGGTGTTCAAGTCAAACTGGGACTAAGTGTTCCCTTTATTTTTTTGAGCAGTGTATATATAAAATAGACAGTCAGAAAAGATTATTATGAAATACTATGAAAAATAGTATGATGCGTATTATATGAATATAATATTATATTGATATATACAGTATATCAATATATATCAATATCTAACATATAACATATAAGTTTTTCTTATTCTGAAGTGTGTGTATAATTTTTTTGGCTGATTCTGTGTGTATATATACTATACTCATATATATACTTGTGTGTGTGCCTAAATCTTCTATTGCTTCTCACTCACTCTGGAGCTCAGTAGATAGGCGACATCCACTTCTGCAGGTGTGCGAAGGGTTGAGGCCGCGGGAAGGGGCACTGGCTGGTGATTAATCTTCGATAAACGGATCTCTGGCTTCTCCCCGCACTATAAAACACAGCTGGAAGTGAAGCTCAGGGTCTGTCTGTTGGGCTTTTGCCCTGCTGGCATGCGGGTATAGGCTGGTGAATGATGGCGGCGGGCAGAGTGGACACGCATGGGCAGCAGCTCCTGCGAGCTTCCTTGACTGGCACGTCTCATGATTGGCCGGATCGATGACAGATGAGAGTAGCTGGTTCGGCCAATCATGAGAAGTGCCAGTCAATTAAGCTTGCAGGAGCTGCTGCCCACGCGGGCACACACTGCCCGCCGCCATTGTTCACCAGCCTGTGTCCACATGCCACGTGTGCGTCATACCCATTACAATCCATGCACACAGTATATACAGTATAAAGCAGAATTAAATGATAATGCATAAAACATGTTAGGCAAAGCAAATTTTCAAACAAACTAATAATAAAAACACATTGTTTATGAAAGGATCCATGTACTTCAGTTCACTCTTTAAATTATTAGACTATAATTGATTCGGTCCTTTTTTGTTCTTGGTTACACCAGTGTTTGATAAAGTGCTTTTATTCTGTATACCAACATCTCAGAAGAGATTGTAACATCTGCCCTATTGCAGATGTTTTTAATTTTTTTTCTGTATGTTAATATTTTCTTTCCATGTTAAATGTGGCATTGACGTCCCTCAGGTGCCAGCAGATCACTGAATACACTCTTATCACCATGGAAACAAGACGTGGCAAAAGATGTGTTAGCAACTTATTGTTGACAGAGCTGACATGAAGCTGTTCTGATGAAGCCAAGCCTAATTTTATTTCTGGAATGTCATCAGCTGCATAGCATTTATCATGCATTTGTCACCACCACAAGACCTCTGACAGGATGGATTGGATTCGTTGTCTGTATCTTTCAGCTTTAAATATAAATAAATAAATAGCTCAGTGCCTAGAGGCCTGGCAGCTTTCAAGGTGTCCTGGACAGTTCTGAAAGAGGAAATGTCCTAGAAGAGGATATGTGCAATGATACTGTATGCTTATACTGCACTGCCACATTGCTCGGTTAAAGAACTTCAATGAGCATGGTATTAGTAATAGTGAAAATATACAGGAAGTAAAATATTAAATTAATTATTATCTCATTACTTCTAGATTTATATTAGAGATGCATCGATTGCAATTTTCTTGGCTGATAACAATTTCCAATTAATTTTTTTAACGTTTCACCTGCTGACACAGATTTTGTTGAATTGCGATTCCATTTAAATCAATATTTTAAACTTTAATAAAAATAAAAAAAAGTCTGTCTTCCTGGTGTGCAGGTGTTAGTACCTACCAAAAGTGGTCTAAGGAGGGACAACCGGTGGACTAGCAACAGGAAACATGCAGTACTGTATGCCCAAAGATCACTTATGTACATTGAACACACAGTGCTTTGCAGCTTCCTGGGTAGGGGGCTGCAGACCAGTCAGAGCAATATGTGCAACAGAAATGGACCATGGAGCAGAGGATGTTGCCTGGTCTGATGAATCAAGTTTTCTTTTACATCAGGTAGAGGGCCAGGTGTGTGCGTCACTTACTGTACCTGGGCAAGAAATGACACCAGGACGTACTGTGGGAAAAAGCAGTCGGATGATCTGCTCAGTGTTCTGCTGGCATTGAGGAGTCCTGGCATTCATCTGGTTGTTAATGTACACGTACAACCTACCTAGACATTGGTATGGTTTCATTAATTACATCTTTACAGATTTTGTCATATTTTGAAATAATCATTTTAAACAAAGCTTCCGTGACATTGCCTCTCTCCCTCTTGCTCGCTTCCCTGGTGGACGTTTGGCATGTTTGTTTCCATTATAAAAATTAAGCTGCTGACCCGGCTGCGTGAACAGAGTATGAGTGTTATTGCTACTTAGGTTATACGCTTTCGATGAGACTATGTTGGGTCACCACTTTAGAACAAATATGTGCTTTAAACTCACATCCATCTGGACCTGAGACCAGAACTATAATCACTGAGTGCCTACTGCCGCAGTCTGCAGGGTTTTTTTCTTTTTTGTTTCTGACAGTTATTAAATAAAGCTCTATAGTTTCTGACTGTAACTTATTTCTCTTTCCAATATTTTTCCATCTATTACTGGGTAAGCCATAAAAGCTTTTAACCTTATGATATATATATTTGAAAAAATCAGTAAGGTATGAAATTATGTAATCCTTTTTTTCATGGTAGGTCTTCTGCCTTCGGCTTCCTCGTGTCTCTACCTGTGAGGTCCGACGTAATTGACAGAGTTGTGCAGTATAGACTAACATTGCAGTTTTTCTCCTCTCTTATAGGCCTGTCAGCTAAATATCCACTTCCTAAAGGTAGCTCTTTCTGTTCTCTGCTTGCTCCCTCATCCCCCACAAACTTACCCTTTTTTTCCCCCTCTCTGATTTTTTTGTCTGTGGCTGTGGCCACTGCAGAGAAATCAGATTTACTAACAATGATGCAGTCATTGATTTTCACAGGGTTACTATGCATGCACAAACACATTCACATGAATGTGTACACATAGACATACATGTTTTCACTCACTGCCTTTTTTTTTACACATATATCCACACACACTTACACACTTGTTGCAATTGTTAGTAAAGAGGCAGCCAATGGATGCTGAAGGGTCAGTATATTACTGTGTAATATACGATGAGCATAAGTGGCCTGCATGCTTTCTGTAGAAATTACACACTGCACTCAAATGAAGCATGCCTCCACATGCATGCACAGGTAATGAAGCCCTACAGTATTCCTGCCCTTTATTCCATTCATAGTCCTATAATAAATGTAATGAATACACAGCAACTGCATCGCTGCTGGCCACTGCATTGAATGCTGTATTACAGTAGTTATGCATGCTTTTGGAACATGCACTTACATGAGAACAACACTAGAGGGCAGGACAAGTTTTTTAATTGAGTCATTTAATGAGCAAATTTTGTCAAGCCACCTGGAAGAGACTTGTGCTGTACATTATATATAGACTGTGTACTTTTTTACTATTCCCTGCATATGTCCAATATACATCTAATATATTGTATCTGATGTAGTCATAAGTCAAATTTGCTTTACAGATTTACTTGTGAATATAGTTTAGTGAGAGTAGATCAGCAATTTATCCCGGAAACACTGGGTCTGATGCAAAGGCTTTCTGGATGGAACACCACTCCATAGCATGCCAACATACACACGCATTCACACCTGTTGGTATTTTGTGGTACCTTTCATTGGTGAAAATCATAAATGCATACAGTAAATACATTAAGGCAGACCGAAAGCGTTCAAGCTCTCAATGCATATATATAAAAATTGCATAATAAGGATGAATCGTTAATTTCCTTCTCTGTAACTCTGAGGTTACACTTTAGGTATTGGCACTGCCTGTAAAATGCCTTTATTACTTGGGTTGCCAGTAAAGTAAAATTTACAGTCAACAACAATACAGCAAAGCACTGTAATATCTTACACCTTAGACGGTATCAAATGTCGCATAATGCACTGATATATATACAGTGTATATATATATATATATATATATCATTTTGAGGATAGATCTGGCTGCATACCATGAAATATATTGTTCATATACAGTACTGCATTCCACATTTCATTTGGGTTGAGTATCCATACTGTATTTCTTGCTTTGATTCTTTCAAAAACATGTTATTTGTACAATGTATACACAAATATTTCAATTGTAACAATGATTCAGGATATTATGACATTTTGACTTCAGGCTATGCTTTACATGTAGCGAAGCAATCCTTTTATGCAGTCATTTGAATCATTTAAACCAACTTGGTAGTTTCAGTCATTTCTGCGTTTAAAGGCAGCTGCTACAGTAGGTTATATTCCTTTTAATATTAATTTGCTGCTACACTTGCGGCTACATATGATCAGTTGTAAGGAGTTTCACAGAATCTGAACATCTGTTTTGAATTTAAGGCAGAGGTTACATGCTTCTTTCTCAATGCATTTTTCACATTTGTCATTGAAACAGAAGGTTCTTTAAATAAATGATTTTTTTTTTCATTTATTGGTCTGCTTGCTACAGTATTTTATGCTTGGTTCTATCTGTTGAAACACTTTGTTGGGTCAGCTTGACTTTACAGCTATAGTCTGTCAGTTGAGGATCCCTGGTATAAAAGAAATAACCAGATAAAATAAGTGAAATAGAAAGATGTTGGAAAGCAGATAAGGAGACGCATAATGAGAGGGTGTGTATCATGCTACTAGTTTCACACTCCATTGTTGGCAAAGCCATGTGAAGCTGTGAACAGGAAGACATAGTGGAATTAATGAAAGAACGGGAGTAATCTTGTGATAGAAGATGGAGGGTGTAATTTGAGGCTATGAAAGGTCCTCATTAACACTGTCAGGAGGAAGAGATGAAAATCCCCAGTCCGGGCTGAAAGCACAATGTGATACAACACCAATAACATGATAGCATATGAACTGTATTATAAAGGCGTCTTCTAATTTCTTTGTTACACCTTATTTCATTTCCGTGCATCCCTTCTTCATATTCATCGCCTTGAGGATGCAGGAAATAAAATAAGGATAAGAATAAGGACAGTGACATAAGGACAGAGAAATCAACAACCTACTGTATTGTTTGTCCAATCTTTAAAGTCTTTGTTAGATGTGTTAGCATTCTTGCATAAAGTCAAGTAAGTTTTTCTTGTCACCCTGTTATCCTCTACACCAGGGCTTCTAAAAGTCCGGACTTCGGTCCGGATCCGGATCACACGGTAAGTGAATCCGGTCTCAGCCCACACCTCGTGTTAGGAATGCAATAATACAGTGCAATAAAGTGTACATTTCCTACTTTGAAATAAAGCCTTAGCCTAAAGAGATTAGGGCTAAAAGTAATCGCATCTCTTATTGACATTGTCGTGGCAAAGTTGACAGTCGGCGAGTGTGTGACACTTCAAGGGTCAGCTAACAGACACCCATTTAAAAAGGGAAAAGCAAGACTTTGGCATTTTCTGTCGGTGTACATTATCCCCCATGCGGTGAGGATGTCACTATCCAAATAAGCAAAGGAAAGGTCAGTGTCTACTGTACATCTAGTGACCACACCTTTTTGGCAACTAATTGAATGCAGACTGTGACACCGTCACATTTTCCATGCATTTCAATCTACACTGCAGCGAGATAAAAAAATCCTAAATTCTTTTAATCCTGCAAGCGCACCTCAGGTCATGTAAGAAGAACCTCTTGGATCAGCTGGTGAAATTCTCTGTTTTCTTCGTGCTTGAAGGATGGTAAACACCCTAGTGAGTGTTTTTTCCCCACAAATAAAAACAGAGCAGAGCTCTTGCTAGGGATTTTCGGTCTTGAGAATCCAATTTTATTTTGCAACTTCCTTCCATGCTGCACATGGTTGCTTAGCAATGGAGGACACCACAGGAGCGCAAGCTTTAGAGTGCTTTGGAAAGAAGAAGAAAGCAGTGCAGCTGGCATTTTCCATGTTTTTAGATGTTTTACTTCACAACCATTTTGGTAATACAGTGTCCTGTTGTGTTTGTTTGTTTAATCGGTTTATTCACTTGAATGTGTGCACTGTCAATCAGTGGCTTCTTTCCACTAGGTTTGAATGTATTTTGTTCCAGACCTTCTTGAACGTACATTTCTTGTAAGTTTTAGGCTGATTTAATAAAAGTCATTTGCTTATCACGGGACCTTTGACCTTGAATAGAAATCAGATCCGGACCCTTGAATATTACATTTGAGAACCCCTGCTGTACACAGTTTATTCAGCCTACAGGACTGTGGTGTAACATACATTACTGCAAGAGCACGGTACACCCCCTGCATAAAATGAAATGGTGTTATAGTGTGCAGTAGCTAGATGAGACAGTAATTATGCACAGGATATGGTATTACATAGTTCACAATAGTTACACTTATACATATGATTTTCTACTATGCACTTCACTATGAGGAAGGAAGAGGACAAAGTGGTGGTAGTTGAAAAAGGAGGAATGTTGTGCAGGTTTCAGGGAGGAGTTGAGACAGGCTCTGGGTCATCAGGAGTTGCTTCCAGTCGACTGGACAACTACAGCTAAGGTGATCAGGGAGACAGGTAGGAGGATACTTGGTGTATCATCAGGAAAGGGAAAAGCAGGCACGGAGACTTGGTGGTGGAACAAGGAAGTCCAGGAGTGTATACAGGAAAAGAGGCTAGCTAAGAAGAAGTGGGACACTGAGAGGGCTCAAGAGAGTAGACTCTTGAGAGAGTACAGGGAGATACAGATAAAGGTGAAGGTAGGACTTGTTTGCTAGATTGGACAGTAAGGAGGGAAAGGTGGATCTGTACAGGTTGACGAGGCAAAGAGATAGAGATGGAAATGATGTGCAGCATGTTAGAGTGATTAAAGCTAGGGACGGAAAAGTACTGAGAGGTGCTAGGAGGGTGGTGGGAAGATGGAAGGAGTACTCTTGAAAATTTGATGAATGTGGAAAATGAAATAGAACAAGGAGTAGAAGAGGTGACTGTTGTGGAACAGGAAGTACTGTAGCAAAAATCAGTAAGAATGAGGTCAGGAGGGCGTTAAAGAGGATGAAGAGTGGAAAGGCTGTTGGTCCTGATGACATACCTGTGGAGGTATGGAAGTGCTTAGGAGAGGTTGCAGTAGAGTTTTTGACTAGTCTGTTTAACAAGATTTTGGGGAGTGAGAGGATCTCAGAGGAATGGAGGAGAAGTGTATTAATTTCGATCTTTAAGAACAAGGTGGATGTGCAATGCGGAATAAAGCTAATGAGCCATACAATGAAACTTTGGGAAAGAGTAGTGGAAGCTAGGTTGAGTGTAGAGGTGAGCATTTGTGAGCAGCAATATGGTTTCATGCCTAGAAAGAGTACAACACATGCAGTATTTGCTTTGAGGATGCTGTTAGAGATGTACAGAGAAGGTAATAGAGAGTTGCATTGCGTCTTTGAGAGAAAGCATACAGTATGACAGGGTGCCGAGAGAGGAGCTGTGGTATTGTATAAGGAAGTCTGGAATGGCAGAGAAGTATGTTAGAGTGGCGCAGGACATGTATGAGAGCTGTAAGACAGTGGTGAGATGTGCTGTAGGTGTGACAGGAGGTGGAGATAGGTCTGCATCAAGGATCGGCTCTGAGCCCCTTCTTGTTTGCTATGGTGATGGACAGGATGACAGATGAGGTTAGATAGGAGTCTCCATGGATAATGATGTTTGCAGATAACATTGTGCTTTGTAGCGAGAGCAGGATGGAGGAAAATCTAGAGAGGTTGAGGTATGCTCTGGAAAGCAAAGGAATGAAGGTTAGCCATAGCAAGGCATAATGCATGCGTGTGAATGAGAGGAAACATAAGTGGAACGGTGAGGCTACAGGGAGCAGAGGTAAAGATGGTGCAGGACTTTAAGTACTTAGGGTCAACGGTCCAGAGCAACGGAGAGTGTGGAAAAGAGGTGAAGAGGCAGGTACAGGCAGGTTGGAATTGGAGAAAAGTGTCAGGTGTGTTATGTGACAAAAGAGTGTCAGCGAGAATGAAAGGAAAGGTGTACAAGGCAGTGGTGAGACCAGCGATGCTCTACGGCTTAGAGACAGTGGCACAGAAGAATAGATAGGAGGAAGAGTTGGAAGTAGCAGAGATGAAGATGTTGAGGTTCTCTTTGGGAGTGACAAGGATGGATAGGATCATCAGAGTTCATCAGAGGGACAACACATGATAGATGTTTTGGAGATAAAGTCAGAGAGGCCAGATTGAGGTGGTTTGGACATGTTCAGAGGAGAGATTGTGAGCACATTGGTAGAAGGATGATGAGGTTGGAACTGCCAGGCAGTCTAAAGGAAGACCAAAGAGGAGATTTATGGATGCAGTGAGGACATGAAGTTAGTTCATAGAGTTGGATGGAGGCAGATGATTCGCTGTGGTGACTCCTGAAAGGGAACAGTAGAAAAACAAAGAAGACTTCACTATGAGGGGTTGCAGGGTTTTCTTTCTTCTTGTCTTTGCCAGGCAAGATCCATTCTCAGACTGAGTTGAGTGGGTTTGTGTATATACTCATTAAAATTTTATGTTTTTACAGAAAGCTAAGCTGGGTCCAGGCAAGAAAATGATCACACCATCAGACCACCGGCGTTTCAGTTTTCCCTCCAGCAACATGGACAGGGTTCATCTCAACGACTTTCACTTTCTGGCACTTCTAGGAAAGGGCAGCTTTGGCAAGGTCAGCCATGATGTCCAAATGTGTATTTCAAAACTCTGAAAATGTTGTGGATTACTTGAAATCTTGTTTCATCATGAGATTATGCTAACTTCAGTATCATAACCAAGGATTAATTAATAAAAACCTGCCATCTGTTAGTGTAGAGAGGCGAAATCATGCTAACGTCCCAATCTCAGAATGAATAATTTCAAAATGGAGTTGGTTAGCAAAAAACAAATCAGGTCATGCTATCTTTTCTACCTTATCTTTAAAAAAAAAAAGAATTAATCATTTTAAAATAAGGTTGTTAGGCAGCCCTACCATGTTACAAATCTGGGAGCATTGCTTCATATAAGAAAAGAAAAATAAAAAGAGAAAGGAGAAAACTGAGGACAAAGGTGAAAAGATTAAGAAAAGAGAAAACTGAAAAGAGGCCTAAAAGATAAACAGCATGTCTCTATATAAATAAATCAAAAAAAGAAATAAATAATAAACATTTTTCTTATTTTTCAAAGAAGACGAGGATAGTCATATGCAAAAGTTTAGGCACCCCTTGATAACAGATTTTGGTGATTTTTTTAATTGAGAAAATGTTAACACAGTTTCTCTTGGAAATGGAAAAAATGCATAATATTTTCATCAAATATTGATACATAGTTACTTCTTATGCCATAAATTTAACAAAAAAAAAAGAAAAACATTATTATGGCACTGTGCAAAAGTTTGGGCACGCTATGAGTCTCAGATTCTTTTTACAAGGTTTCAAACCTTAATCAGCTCATTAGATCTGATGCAGGGCAACAGCTGTCATTAGTAAATGCCAATTTCAAAGCTTTACAAATACTTTGACTCTTTAAACCTTGTGCACACACTTGTGGACACTCAACAAACATGGGTTCCTCTAAGCAGCTGTGTAAGACTTTGAAAATGAAAGTTATTGATGCCCACAATGCAGGAGAAGGCTACAAGAAGAGAGCAAAGCATTGTCAGCTTGCAGAAATGTAATTAAGAGATGGCAGTTCAGGGGAACTGTGGAGGTCAAGATGAGATCTGGAAGACCAAGAAAACTCTCAGAGAGAACTGCTCGTATGCTGGTCAGAAGGTCAAATCAAAATCCCCCATTTGGCTGCAGATTCAGGAGTGGTGGTGCACCGTTCCACTGTGCAGCGATGCTTGCAACAGACAAGACCTTCATGGAAGAGTCAGCAGAAGAAAACCTTACCTGCGTCCCCATCATAAAATCCAATGACAGAAGTATGCAACAGAACATCTACAAAAGCCTGATGCGTTTTGGAAACAAGTGCTGTGGACTGATGAAGTTAAAACAGAACTCTTTGGCCACAATCAGCAAAGGCATGTTTGAAGAAAAAAAAGAGCAGCATTTCATGAAAATAACACCTTGCCCACTATTAAGCATGGGGGTGGATCTATCATTATTTGGGGTTGTGTTGCAGCCAGTGACACAGGAAACATTGCAGGGGTGGAGGGAAGAATGGATTTCACTAAATACCAGCAAATTCTGGAAGTAAACATCGCACAAACTTTTGTACAGTGCCACGATAATGTTTACATTTTTTTAAATCTTTTTTCAATTTATGACATAAAAAGTAACTATGCACCAATGTTTGCTGAAAATGATGTGCATTTTTTCCATTCCACATCTTTTCAATAAAAAAATGACTAAAATCTGCTATTTAAGGGGTGCCTAATCTTTTGCATAAGACTGTATATATACATACATATAGGTTTGGAGGCACATGGTTCACAAGACATTCACCCTTCTTTTGGTGAGTGACAAAGTGGCATAGAAGCGACATTTTCTTAGCACTGCGAAGTGCTTGCCCTAAATTATTAATACTGCCAAAGTACACATATTCACCCCATCTCTCAATGCTTCCCTCTCGTTCCTGTGTTAGGGCTCCCACACTTAACAACATATTCGGTGGTGCCATACTGGAGCGCCCCCTTATAACAAATGATACACATCGATTAAATATATAGTAAATTGCTTTTCCAGAGCAGGCATACTGTGGTACCTCAGCATACGTGTTTAATCTGTTCCGGAGTTCTAAAGGTGAAAATTTGTGTTGTGAAATGCATTTTCCTATAGGAAATAATGTAAATGCAGAAAAATATTACCAATATTATCAATTTCCAACACTATAGTCATGGTTTTAACCTTAGTTTATGATTCCTGTTGGCAAAACCCCTGTTGCTACGTCTTCACTAAATCACAATCTTCACTTACCCAAAATGCAAAAAACAGACAAAAAGGTTGTAAACTTGCTTCGCTTGGCTTTCTACTGACACATACATCTGCTCGCTGGCGTACACGCAACATAGCAGCCGGTCAGTTCATATGGTGTTCGTATGCCGAGGTACCACATTTAAGAATTAGTAAATTAATTTGGATAAGGAAGAAAGGAAGATATTTTTATTCAATTTAATTTACTTTTTCTGCTTTTTCACTGTTATATGAAGATTTATTACGTATGTATACAATATATTAACTAACTGAAAAAGTAAAGCTGTAAGCATATAATGTAAGAATTTCATTCATACTACCAATTACAGTTGATAAATAGACCGTTCCTTGGTCAGCTCTCTTTTTAAACCAGACATCATTTCTTACATTCTGATGGAATCTGTGCTCTCCACATGCAGGTAATGCTGGCGGAGATGAAGTCCACAGAGGAGCTGTACGCAGTCAAGATCCTGAAGAAGGACGTTGTGATCCAGGATGATGACGTGGAGTGCACCATGGTTGAGAAGAGGGTGCTGGCACTGAGGGACAAGCCACCCTTCCTCACTCAGCTGCACTCCTGCTTCCAGACAGTGGTGAGAGATTGGGCCAAAGAAAGAAACTGAGGATGGAGAACCTGAATAGAATGGAGGGTTGTAAAAAGAAACTTTTACAGAAATATTTAGCTCACACATGCTAATGTATCTGTGGAAAATACTGAGTACATTAACCTAAACTTATTAAAAAGTGAAAAGCAAAGATCTTTAGTTACTATACTGTTTTTGTAATTTGAGGGGGGAAAAAACAGTTTTTTTTTTACTAATCAAGTGCATAATTTATCACTTCCTGTCTGTCATTTTCAGACAGTATAGTACAAAATGGCAAAATTGGTCCTGGTGGAAGATTTCCAGAATATCACACATACAGTATGTCGATGTGTGAATTTATAAAGGTGTCAGTGGAGAGTTTTTTTTTTTTTTTTTTTTTTTCAGGAGTTACACTAGGGCATGGTCAGTAGGGGCATCCTTCCTATAAATATTTCAGTCTGCTTCTCCACCTGCCCTTTATATATTATTAATTCATATATATTATTCAAAAAGTGTTCATAAATACTTCTGTTATTTTTCCACAAAATATTCAGCTATCTGTCACCATTACATATTTTATGAGTTAAACTGTTAGGTGTCTTATTGCATTACTGTCACTCTAGCATAGAAATAAAGTCTAAGGTGTATAATGGTAGTGTTACTTAATTATCTGCAAAAATGTACTATAAAAACTTCTGCAAATTAGTTACTGTAGGTTGCTTTATATTTCTCTGTTAAAAAAACACAAATATAAGTATTGCTACTGTATAAAGGCATAAAAATTTTAATGTGACTTTATATCTGTTTTGTACTGTAGGATCGGCTCTACTTTGTCATGGAGTACATCAATGGAGGAGACCTGATGTACCACATCCAGCAAGTGGGCAAGTTTAAGGAGCCTCAGGCTGTGTAAGAGATCAGCTAATTATAATGAATAATATTAGTGCTTATTTATTTAGATTATCCACTTCCCTCTTGCCATATATGACTACTCAAATCAAGTCAGGTATTACACAGGTTAGTTTTGTGCTACAGTAAGTACAGTAAGTACAGTGGGTGAAATATATCAAATCTTCAATTTCAGCAAAAAAAAATCATACTTTATTTTTCTGATCCTTCAACACAATTCAGAAGGATTTAAACTTTTCTTACTACGCCACGGAATTCTCATTGAAATATTCTCAAAATAGGACTTTGATGCCGTATTTTTTATATGGTGCTCCTCATAGACAAATTCTTACTGGCCATACCTCAGCGACCGGGCAAGATACAGTTATAAACTTGTATATAAAAATGGAGCTTATTCATCCAGGAATCTAAAAATACTCGAATAAAATAACTCAAATCACCCAAAATGTGACTCGATGTCTGATCACATATAAAGGAAACATGTGCCAATAATACAAGTAGACACATAAGCACATATTTTTACAGTCTTTACAGTTTAAACATTTTCAGAATTCATTATATGCGGACCACACAGACTTCCAGTTGATTTGTGCATACCTAGCACTGGTTTCCATTGGGCCTAAAACATTTTGCCTGTTAGCTGCATCATGGATAAATATTTGTGTACGCCAACAGTACACAGTTTTAGTGAGAATCAATTGCAAAGGGTATTATAATAAATAATAAATAATAAATGTGGCAGTGTAAACAGAACATGCCGGTTAACAGCAATAATGCAGATGGTCTATACAGTACAGTACTTTGCTCACAGTCTTTTAGCAGAACTTGCAGCATTGTGTAAAATTTGAGTGTTTTTCTATGTTAGTTAGAAATGTTACTATCCTGCAGGATCTTCAGGATCATCTAATCTAAGACCGATGAGGATGGGAGGTGTGAGATGGGCTTTACTCAGCCTTTGAAAATTCAATTCACTGCCAGCTTTTCTGAACTAAGGAACTGGTGTAGAGGGACCAACTAAGGTTCTCAGTCAGGAATTTGGCTCACTCAATGATCTCTACGGAGAAGCCATTGATGTTCAACAGAGAGAGGTCAACAACCATCTCATTAATTTTGTCTATGTTCCGAGACATCTTGTTGGCTATGCACCAGTTCCTTAGCTGCCACAGGTCCTCTGTGTACACTGATTCATAATTTTTGCTGATGAGTCCCACCACGATCATTTCATTGGTGAACTCAATGATGTAATTCAACCTGCACAGTCATGAGTCACAGCCCTGGGTGTTGCTCCCAATCCAGCTGTGGTTTCCCAGCCAGAAATTCCAGGACCCTGTTTCATCCAGGACCCTGTTTCATAAGGGGGTTCAAGGCTCAGAAGGCTCCGCTTTTCAATCAGGAATTATGGTGCTGAATACTGAACCAATGTCTGTGAACAGCATTTGTGAACGTATGTGTCCATTGTGTCCTTGTGAATGATGGGCAAACAGAGGATGGCCCTCAGCACCTGGTCATTGGGAGGATAGGTGGTCTTTCTACTACCTGATATCTAAAACTCTTTTTGTCTTCAAAAAGATAATGGTTATTTTATGGTTAAAGGCAACTTTAGCCCTGAGGTCTGTCTTAGGTCTTTGTAACTGATAAAACTGACTGCAGTGCTGAGGAAGTGCTAAAATGACATTTTTTTTATTCAAATCTTTTAGGTTTTCTAACATCCTTTTTTATTACTGAGTCTGATCATTACTTTATTATGTGCTCACAGGTTCTACGCTGCCGAGATTGCCTTGGGTCTGTTTTTCCTGCATAGGAAGGGAATCATCTACAGGTAGGTCTAAGACATTTACATTTACATTTTGGAATTTGGGAGACTCTCTTATCCAGATCGACTTTCATAGCTGCTTTGAGAGTTTCCATCATTAAATATATCCTTACACTAGAAGTACCATCAGTCAAACACTGTTGGACGTCTGCTTTTAAATGTGCACTTCTTATAACTGTTCCTACTATGAATTGTGTTTGTTACTATATTATTGTATTTGTGTTAAAAAAAAAAAGAAAAAAAGTTTGGTCTCATAGCTGTTCTTGACACATGAATCATGGTAAAGTTAGATGGTTAGTTTCTACAGGATATTCAGGGTATAATGGTGTAGTGGTTAGCACTGTGGCCTTTCACCTTCAGGGTCAAGGGGTCTAGTCCTACCTCAAGTCTGTGTCATGTTCTCTCTGTGCTTGGTGGGTTTCCTCTAAATGCCCAAAGAAAGTCGAAGTAGGCTAATTGGCATTTCCAAAATGCCTGTAGTGTTTAAGTGAGTGTGCAAACTTGTGTGCACTGCGATGGATTGGGACCTTGTCCAGGGTCTACCCTGCATCGTGCCCTGCGTCCTCTGGGATTGGCTTCAGGCCTCCCATGACTTTGTACAGGATAAGTGGTATAGAAAATGACTGAGAGTGTTTTTATTTTTTATATTGACAAGCGCTATTAGTATTTGTAGTCTAAAAACTACCACAGTCATATTGCTTCCATTGCAAGGACATCATACTGTCAAGTGTATACTTGTTAAAATGTGAATGTTGAACTCAGTGTGGTTTGACAAATACGTGTTGTACTGCAGGTGGCAGCTAACAACAGTTAAACGTAGTGCAAGACATCACGTCAGCATGGTGTCAGTCTTGTGACACTGATGAAGATGAATTACTCATACCCTGAATGAAAAAAAAAAGGATGTGAAGACAGAGAGGCTGTTTATCTGTCACTTTGTAAAACTCTTTCAATTCACTTTCTTCTGATCCTTTACGGAGCAAAAACATTATCTGTCTAAGATAAGATAGTGCTGGAGAGGGGCACACACACTCTCTCTCACACACACGCACACACACACACGCACACATGTGCAGGTTAACTTAATACAACTGTCTAAATTATGACTGTACTGTTACCTGGATTCCTCCTTGGGATTTCCAGCCAAGTCATGAAGTATGACACAAAATTGTGCTATAAATAATTTAATTCCCTAGAATCTCCCAAATTCTGAATGTCAAGGACAATGGCAGTAATCGCAGGTTCTTAAGCTCCTGTTGTATCTATGCTGGATACTTCATACTGTACATGCGTATGACTACAAACATAGACTACAGCTCCTAGTAGTCATGATCCAGGTCCAGAACAAACCTGATTCCAGTCAACAGCCGCACTATAAAAAAAACAGACTCTGTACTCCTGTCAACCGCCTAGTGTTGTACATTTAACCTTCCTCCTGACAGGCAATCCTTTTAATCTTACCGTTATTATGGTTTTGACTTTGATCTCATCTTCTGGTTTTGCAATTCCTCTTTGTCCACCCTGCCGTGTCTGCTAACTGCTTGAACCTAGGCTGTGTTTGATGTTCCATGACATTTTCAAATTGTAATTTGTAATAAAATTGTATTTTTGTAACTGCATCGACTCTCACATCTGGTAGACCACACATAACTAGCATTCTATTTTACCCTCCCTAGACATCTTTGATCTTTATACTGTATGGCACCAATGTCAGGTCAGTGTCAGGACACAGGTCTCTACCAAGGGCAATTTCAGGTCCAGATGCACTGCTATCAAATGCTTAATGTGTTTACCCCACAGACTGGAGAGGGTCTTCCCCTTAAATTAGGCATCATAATGCCTACAAGGTTTCTGTCAGATTTTTGTCATGTAAGGGGCAATAGTGGCTCAGTGTGTTGACCCTTAGCCCTGTCTGCTCCAGCATCGTTGTATAATGGCTGACCTTGCGCTCTGACCCTAGCCTCCTAATAAAGACTGGTATACTGTATGTGAAGCATGAAGAATTTACACGGTGCAGTAATGTATGTGACGAATAACGTCTGAATTTAACTTATAAACTTAATGTATATACATTTCCTCTTCTGCTCCTCTCCCACTCATCTTTTCCCCTCCAGAGACCTAAAGTTGGATAACGTGATGTTGGACTCAGAAGGCCACATTAAAATAGCAGATTTTGGCATGTGTAAGGAGAACATGTATGAAAGCATGACAACACGCACCTTCTGCGGCACTCCAGATTACATTGCCCCAGAGGTAAGACATGAGTGAAGTGTGAGATTCTCAGTGAGAGATTTTGTATTTACTACTGAACAACAATATCCCAGCACAAGTGCAAGAAAGAAGTCTAGCACAAGCACTTGTTGTTTGAAATCACAAAAAGCATACAGTTCAATGATAAACACACAAATGAATAAAGGTTATTAAAATTTAAATTTGGTCCAATAACATATTTTCATTACAAATTGGAATGTGGATGAGAATAGCTTTTAGTGATTATTTTAAGGACAGAGGGACATTGGGGAACTTCTGCTGTTTTGCCTTTTCATAAGAATAGAGAATTAAAGTCTGATCAAGACGTAAATTGTCATTTTTGCTTGAGAAACTAGGATCTGGTTAGGTATCCATAACTAAGAGAAAGAGAATAATGTCATAATTGAGAAGAAACCTTTGAACACTCAAGTGATGAATTTAGCAGTTAAAGATGTGAAAAGGTGGCACGGTGGCTTAGTGGTTAGCACTGTCGCCTTGCACCTACAGGGTCCGGGTTCGATTCCAGCCACAGGTCCGTGTGCATGGTATTTGCATATTCTCCCTATTCCTAGTGGATTTCTTCTGAGTATTCCGGTGTCCTCCTACAATCCAAACGACACGCAGATTGGCGGTCCAAAATTGCCCATAGTGTGTAAATTAGCGCAATGGATTGGCACCCCGTCCAGGATGTGTCCTGCCTCCTGGAATAAGTTTCGGGCCCCCGCGAACCCGTATACAGGATAAAGTGGTATAGACAATGAGTGAGTGAGTGCGTAAAGATAAAGTCATATCCTACTATTGTAAAACATCTTTGCTTAGATTGGAGTTAAAGACCTTTTAAAGGTCTGTATTCCCACAATTGAACTGAGGATTCAGCGTTTACAGCTGATATCTTGCAGAACAAACACTACATCTTTGCTAAATCTTACATTTCCTTTCTCATTTCATTTCTTCACAATGCCGTGACAAGCATAAATATTAAAGCATAAAGCATAAACATCCTTAAATATTTTTATATACAAAACAATATACAGTATAATATTATAAGATTTTTTCTACAGTTCTGTTTCAGACCTGCCACATGCTGTTGAACTGTTTTTAGACCAGCTGAGTGATTGAATGCTGTACATAGTATAATAATTTGCTGAATTTTGCAAATCCTCCATGTCAGACTGACACTGCTGGAACACTTGGTGTCTGAGAAAAAAAGCACAACCCCACATTAATTTTGGAACACAGTCAGGAAAAATAGACTGATATATTTTACAGAAGGGGAAATTCTAGGCTTGGGTGCATGTCTGTCTAAGAGGTACAAATGTGTGAAGGATTTGGACTCATAAACAGGACAAAGAGAAATGAGAGTTTAACGTTGTGTGAACACTGAACAAAGCTGCCATTTTTGTTAATCCAGTGTCCTTAAAAATCCTTAGTGTTTGGGGATTATGACAGTAAACATCTCCATCTGTCATGTCTTATAATCTTTTCTCCAGTTTCTTCCCACAGTTTAAAGATTACATTTGCGTTCTGGATTTATTGGCATTTTCAAATTGCCCAAAGTATGTGATATGTGTGCTTGTGCCCGGCGATGGGTTGGTACCCCATCCAGGGGATACCTGCCTTGTGCACCTGGTCTAAGCTTAAGTCTCCCTGCAAGCATACACTTGACATTATTATATTGTATTGTGGTATTATAAACCATTTGTATTATAAAGTCTTTATTCTTAACAAATATTAAAGCTCATATTTTTTTGTTATACAGCATTGTTATTGTTTTTTTTTCTTTCACATGCTCATATTTTGAAAAACCTTTTGTATTAAATATATGTTCCCAACAAGATTTTTTTTTTAAAAAGCACATGTACAGTAGGTATGTAATTTATAAAAGCTGAAGCTAATATTAATATTATTTCAAAATGTCATTGTAGATTGTCAGGGTTGGGAAATTTGCTGAAATTCCATAGTTTTGACATCTGTCATCTGCCCTGGCAGTTCTTGCACATTATATATTGCACACAGTATATATATATTTTTTTAGATTTCTGTTGTTCATGCTCGTCTCATTCTTTTTTTGGCATTTTTCCAGCGCAAATGTAAACACATGTGTTTTATGATTATTAAAATCTTTATTTGCATGTCCATTCCAATATATACCCCAGAGCTCATGGTGCTTCTTACAGTTTCGTTTGCATAGCTTATCTCTGATAAGATTTAATGAAAAAAAAAATATATATATATATATCATAAATTACACTTAACTGCATATAAAAAACTAGTTTCTCTGCAAATATTTACGCTTCTCCAATGAAGAAAGAATTGGCAGGAGATTTTGACTGTGTTAATACATATCATTATGCATCTGTGTATCTAATTTTAGGGAATAGTGTGTAGGAGGACTGTCCATGTGTTTTTTTGTTGTTGTTGTTGTTTGTTTGTTTTGTTTTGTTTTATCTCCAGCATTGAAATTAAAGCCACACTACAGAGAACACATATGAAGAACAGAAAGGACACGAGTGATGCAAAGTCAGTGTGGACATCAGCAGTGCCTAATCCTTAACATGTCTGCCTTCTGCCTCTTTGCAGATCATTGCATATCAGCCCTATGGAAAATCAGTGGACTGGTGGGCCTATGGTGTGCTTTTGTATGAGATGCTGGCTGGGCAGGTACGTTTTTGTGTTTTTCAGCCTGAAAGATCAGACTGGTCAAAGCAGTAATTTATTTCAGCAGAAAGGGGGAAATGTGCTAAATCAAATAGAAAATTATTATAATAAGTGAGACGCTCATGTGTGTTTGGATGGATGCCAAACAGGAGTTGGTGAGGTGCTGCACCAGTTTGTTTTTCATTATTTAAGGCATGTTCTAGCATCATCCATCATATAAAAATTGCAATAATAATATTTTTTATACAATTTTTACTGAAAAGTACATACAAATTAAATACATGCTAGAAATCAGGGAAAAAATACATTTTACGTCATATCTGAAACATACTACATTTTCTTCTGCAGTTTAACATAAACTTTATCAGCCTTTACTTTGATATCTTGGTGATTATTGTGTAGCCATCTGGTAGCTTTTAATCATAAATGGGGCAAATGGATGAATATGATAGGATACGTCATCATCCATAGCAGCTGGTAGCCGATCATCATAATAGGACACTTAATATGCCAAAACATTGCTTGGACACTTACAGTACTCTCTAAATGTTTTGAGCCACCCCTCATTTATATATTTTTTTATTTAGGCCAAGTTTTTAGCTTTCATTTTCAGTCCAGTTTCTTTACCTGACCAGTTTAAGCAAAATGTTTATTTTTTTGTTTGCTAAGCCACGCAGTGACCTATGATTCACTTAAACATTAAAACCAGTAAGGCATGAACCAGTGAGACACAGGTACAGATGATGACGGATGATCAGGCCAGTGAAACATATACTGGTGATGCTGAATAATGAGTGGTTAGAACAGATGAGCGGGGAAATGAGGTTGCTGCTGAGGTTGATGCATCATAAATCATCATCAAGTTGATGGTGACTCACTGCAGGTTATAAGCACTTTTATGAGCCAGGCTGATTATCTGCCTAAAGCCCTTCTGTGATAAAGCTTGTGCTCTGACAATTGCTTTGGTTAAATCTGGATGTCAAGGTGGATAACAAGACATGGGCAGCCTATTTTGTGTTTTTCAATTAATGGCCCGTTCTTTGTTTGCTTTCAATTTTTACCATATTCTTATTCTTTTTTTATGCATACACCTGATTTTTCAATGTCCTAATTTCTTTTTCCAGACTATATATTGCTCATTATTGCCAATATTATTCATCAGTAATAATTCATGCTTAAATACTAACCATTTTTGGACAGGATTTTACTAAACATTCACAGAAGACATGTTAAAAAGCTAATGAAAAGGCACTTGTGTAGGAATAATGCTAAGTAATATCAATTACATGCATACTTTTTTTTTTATCAGTTTTAACAACAGACATTATTAAGTAGTCTAATGAGCAAACCCAAAGTGAACAGAGAACAGTGCATCAGGATTATAGCCTTAGATTTCTAATAGTTTAATATGATAGCAGTTGAATTTTTAATATAATAATTCAAAAATGCCTATGGTTCAAAACACATAAGGAAACAAAAGGACATCCATTCTATTGCACTTTAACGTCACTACTGTATATTACCACCACATTTTTACTATAATAGATTACAGTAGTTTAAAAGAAAAATACTGTAGTGGAATGTACAGTATGAACTACTTATGCTCCCAACTTACGCCCCTGTTTCTCATATCCACTGTAGTGCAACAAGATCTACTTGTGTACAATAATACTGTAGTTGACAATATGTGCTATAAAAGCCCATAATACAGTATGAGGGCTATACCAAAAGTAATGCAAAAGTGGGCTTAACTTTTGTATTATTTATCTCTTGGTCTATACAAAGGTCCTGAAGATGCAGTTGCACCATCTCTTGAATCCATTTTGACAATCCTCTTTGTCACATTTGACGGTCTCCCTCTGCTCTACAGAACGTTTACGCAAAGGACACCATTGACAAGTTTCCACAGTGTGCACAGATGGAGGGTGAAGGTTAAAAAATGAGAAACCTTCATTGACCAGCAACTGTAACAAAAAGGATTTTCAAGTGAAAAGTGTATAGTGAAGACGCCTTATTCAAAAAACAAGACTAAAAGCCATAAAGAAACCAATAAAATTAAATTCAGATTCATATCAAAACGTTCACTTCATAAAATCTGAAAGTTCAGTTGGTACAATTTGTAACACAGCTTATTGCTCATGTTCGTAGAATAAAACAGATCCTAAAAAAGCTTCATTAAATTCAAATTTCAGCAAAATCTCCCCCTGACATCTTTCACAGTTGGCCTTCAACTATACTGTATAATCAGAAAGACTGAGTCCCGGAACACTTACCTCGCACAGTTACACAACTGAGGTGCTTTTCCTCATCAACACCTTCCTGATAGACTTCACACTTCTGTAATGTGTTTTTCACCTTCTGAAACTTAAAAAAAAAAAACAGTCTCTTTTTTTGTCTCACAACAGCCCCCGTTCGATGGTGAGGATGAAGATGAGTTGTTCCAGTCGATCATGGAGCACAATGTCTCCTATCCCAAGTCCATGTCGAAAGAAGCTGTGTCCATCTGTAAAGGGGTGAGTACTGTACTTGTCTTTTCATTTCTGAACAAACACAGAATCAAAGGGATGCAGAAAGCAGGATCCAACTTTATTGTTAAGGCCACATTGTCACATATTATTATCACGTTATCATAGCATGATTTGATAGCTATGTGTTAAATATCATGCTTTCTTGTGCCATGAGGATGAGAACACTGTCAGACTAGTGATCAGTCAAAATAATTTTTTTTTTTCAGCAGTCTTTTCCTTTAAGTAGGTAAGTGGTCCCTAACCATGCATTAGAATCTTAGACTGCTTAAAACATATGTTTCTAAAAGATATTGCAAAATGAACAACTGGGAGGATCCAGCTGTTATAAATCCAGCCAATGTGGTATGAGATGATATGGAGCGATATGGTATGAGGGATTTTGAAAAGGTTTGAAAAACTGACCCTGATTGTACTTTTATTTCTTTCCCTTTCTTTTAGCTAATGACGAAGCACCCATCTAAGCGACTCGGCTGTGGCCCAGAAGGGGAGAGAGACATTAAGGAGCAGGCTTTCTTCCGTAGAATCGACTGGGACCGGCTGGGCAATCGAGAGATTCAGCCCCCATTCAAACCCAAAGTTGTAAGTCTGTGTTTCTTTCTATGTCTGTGTTAATTTCCATGTATTCATCTGTGCATGTCTATGTGTAGCCATGTGCCAATATTATACTTTAATTTGTGGAAAGCCTAACCATCACACCCAAGTGTGGTTCTCACCCAGACTGCTGGCACAAAGTTGGAAGTACAAAAATGTAGAGATATAAATATAGATATATAGCATGACAGGTTTTGTGAATACTGTACAATGCCAGCACCATGAAGACATGTTTTGCCAAATTTGGAGTGAATGGCCTGTACCAACTGCAATGCATTACTCCTGTTTAAATATGGCTTGGTGGATCTTTGTGGATAGACATGCAATGACACTTGAGCCAATCCATTCAAATCCTTTCTAAGTTCAAAATGCCTTCTTTAACCCTAAACAATGTCTACATTAAAGAAACATAAGGAAAAGGCATGATTTATTTTAACACTTGTGAGCTGTGTCTTTCTTATCGTCCTTCCTTATACACCCATATAATGAGGGAAATATAGGAATGATGTTCCTATATGACCATAGTGATAAAAGTACAGGGTCAGTATATACAAAATGTGAATACAGTGGTACCTCGGCATACAAATTTTTTTTTCGGACGGGGCGAAATTTTAAGGCGAAATTTTGTATTGCAAGACATGTTTTCCCATAGTAAATAATGTAAATGCAGATAATCTGTTCCAGTCACCCAAACATTATCAATATTACCAATTTCCAACACTATAATTATATTTGTTTCATATAAAAACCATAAAATATTTAGAAAAGACACATAAATGAAGTAAAATATGAAACGAATAGACATTAAACCTGCATGCACCGGCTCACTTTTTATATAGCGTTATATACTTTATAACCTGTTCCCATGTGATGTTTTGCCCCATCCGTGTTTTTACTCTCACAAGACTTTCTCTTCAAATTACGAGGGAAACCCGGTGAGAGATCAGCTGACCATTTTAATCAGGAAAGCACAAGGATAACGCTCCATTGTTGTTTATGCGCATACGACCAGTCGCCATTAAGACTGTCAATCTTTCTGTCTGTTTGTGTATACATTGAAATTGGAAAACTGACCCCTACACATCATTGTGCTTCCGGATTGACCGGCTACCAGAAGTGCGCGAAAGCAGAAATACGCAGAAATCTGGCTTGTTCGAAATTTCGGTTTGTAAGTCGAAAATTTATAAGCCGTGGCGTTTGTATGCCGAGGGTCCATTGAACTGAGAACTGTAAGACAAAGATGTGTGCGGAGGAACTCGATAAATAAACAGAACCGTATAGGTACATATACTTTAAACACTAACTGCAAAGAATGTTTGAAATAATCAACAAAGAAAAGACTCTATTAGTTTTCATATAAAATATATTTCCATTCTATTTCCGTTTTTCGTTACAGTGTGGCAAAGGGGCGGAGAACTTCGACAAGTTCTTCACACGCACCCAGCCCATGCTGACCCCACCAGACCAACTGGTCATCGCCAACATCGACCAGAGCGAGTTTGCCGGCTTCTCCTACATCAACCCCCAGTTCATCCACCCATCAGTGCACGGAAGCGTCGTATGAGACAGAACTGATATGTAACTCCCAACCCCTCAGTGATGATGACTATAAACTCAATCTGTCTGTATACTGTTAACAACCCCTAAGCAAAGCAGATTCAAACGTGGGTTTAAATGAGATGATCTATGATTGAATGACAAACAGGGTGACCATCTACACATGGTGCAATACATTAAATGGGTAACAATGGTTCTGAAATCCTTAACAGTTTGAAGGCTTTAGAGCAATGATACCATCACAGCCTGTTATATATCTGGTTATATGTCATTTCAGTGTAAATTAATGATGCAATATAACGTGGAATAGCACAACATGTTCAACATGATAAGTGGACCTGAAAGTGTAGTACAGAGAAGTAGTTGAGAATTGATTGTGGTTACTTGGTCAAATTGGAGCAGTAGGCAATATCAGGAGACATGTAGGACCAGTGAAATCATTTTACTATTACAGAATAATACACTGGTTTTTCTTCATTTTAACCCCTGAATCCAGAGCCTTGCCATTCTGTCTGTATGAGGTATGTTGACATGCTTGACTTGCTTTTTTTTTTTTGTCTTAGCGTTGTCAGTTTCCTCTTATCTACTGCCATTTCTAAACTTCCTAAACTAAATAGAAATATATGCATATATATATATATATATTTGTATATGAAAAAAAAAGATTATCTATTGTTATAGGCGTGCCAAAATAGGGGTGCATCAAAAGATTTGATTATTCTTACAATGACCGTATATTAATTTCGTTATAACTAAAGCTATTTTCATCCTGACTTGTTGGAGCTCCTGTTTGCAGCATGAACGTCCTCGAATGTATGTTCGATTACAGATGAAAGTTTTGTTTGACCTATTATTTGCATCAGCCAGCATGCTGTATACTGTTCATTCAAGACAGTCAGCAAATGGTAAAGGGTGTGTGCATGATTGCTCTTGTACACACTGCAGAGCTACACGACATTTTTCTTACACTGTTTTTTGATGCAAAGACCTCTCTGAAACATCCCAACAACTCTGAAACGTTGAGACAATTGTTTTAATGAAAAAAAAAAGAAAAAAAGTTGAGACTATGCGCAACTCAAAAAACACACGGTGCGCATGCAGAGTAGCCCACTAGCTAACACATAGTCTAAAGTCCAGTGACGAAAATTGTTGCATCCACATGACCAGTTTGCTGTTTTGAAATGCACAATGCAGTCGTATGATGCATGGTTATTTCTCTGTTTAGTAAAGTCCATTAGAGATCCCAATAGACTGGCAACAGTCTCCAGTATCCAACCTGCTTGCGTTATATGGTGAGATAAGTGTTTATGTATTTTTCCGTGATGAATTCTGTGTTCTACTATATGCGCTGAATTTCTTCTCTACTTCTTTCGAATGCATTTTTACTTTCCTTCTTCCTGCGTTCTTTGCGTGACTACTTTCATATAAAGAGTTATGTTTACTGTTACATGAAAGCAACACTATATCAACTGTTTTTGTACATACAGAGGCTGTTTCAAAAGAGAATTAACTGTAGATTTTATACCAAGAACTGAATGTGCTTTTACAACAGTAGTTGGTTAAGACATATCTGTACGCTTTAGATAATGTGATTGAAGGAGACTAGTTTGGCAGAACCTTTGATAGCTTTGTTAACCTTGTTACAAATGTGTTTCTTGTATTTATCCGCACTTTTTTGTCAATGTTTATGAGACAATATAAGCGACGAAGCAGTATCTAGATATGAGCGCCGTTTAAACCAACGCTCCTGCACATTGTGTTTCTTTTCGTTGTGTGCATGTACAGTAAGGGTGCGGGCAAATCGGAGCATGTAAATCAAGTGTTGAATCAACTACAAATCTACAAACCGACCATCTCCAGGAATGGCTGTGTCATGCCAAGTATAAAACCTGTGCCCTTTACTTTCATGTTGTCACCTTTGTCCTTTTTCTTTCCATCTTTCCTGTTTTTCCTTCTTTTTTTTATCTTTCCATCTTTCAATCTGGCTTTTGAATGGAAAAACCAGGGTACAAATTAGTTTAACTTCATTTATATTAAACAAGAACATTTACTTTTATTCCTATTTGTAACAAACCATGACCCTTTTTACATATGGCAATGTAAAAACCTGGAACTCAAATGGACCTACTTTACTTAATATTTCAGATTTCTGGAAAATCATCGTTTCATTCAAAAAGTAAAACTTAGAACTGTATTCTACATTCCTTACATGTGATGTGAAATATTTCAAGCCCTTGTTTTAGTTTTGATGATTATGGCTTACAGCTCAAAATAATAGAATGTATTATAAGATCAATCAATCAATAACAAAAAAAAAAATCTCCTTTTTTATGGGGTTCAGGTCAGGCACTGTTGATAGGTGGAAAGGGAAATGAGTACAGTATCTCCATAAACCCTGTCAGCAGACAGAAGCATGAAGTGCCCTCAAATCTTCTGGGAGATCGCTGGTATTTGGACTTGATAAAACACTGTGTACCAAACCCAAGCAGAAGACATGGCACCCCAAATCATCATCAACTATGAAAACTTCAAAATTGACCACAAGCATCTTGGATTCTCTGCCTCTTCATTCTTTGTCCAGGCTCTGGGACTTTGACTTCCAAATGAAATACAAAATGTATTTTCATCTGCAAAGAGGGCTTTGGACCACTGAGCAATGGCCCAGTTGTTTTTCTGCTCAGCCCAGCTAAGATGCTTCTGACCTTAGTCAGGAATGGATTGATGCGAGGAATGCAACAGTTGTAGCCCATGAGTGTGATGGCTCTTGATACACTGACTCCAGCCTTATTCCACCGCTTGTGAAGCTTTCAAGAGTTCTTGAATAGGCTTTGCCTGAAAATCTTCTTACTGTTGCATTCTTTTATGATTATGCACCTTTTACTACCACCCTTTTCCCTTATAGTTAACTTTCAGTCAATATAAAGTGTATTTACACTAAATTTACAGTAATTTTTATTTATATTAAATTCAACAAAAAAAAGGCTTGAAATGTTTCACTTTACATGTAATGAATCTAGAATATATGCAAATTACTTTTTGAAAAAAAAAAAGATCCACAATATTCAGATTTTGCTAAATGTTTTACAAAGTAAAAGATTGTTTTTAAGTAGTAATTGCAGATGCAACAAGTTGCCATCAGAAGTCACAATTCTTGAATAGGTCTTTAAATCAGGTTAATTTGTTTGCACTTATTCTGTCTCACAATAAATCTATCTGTTCATGGAAGGCCATAGAACTTGTAATAGATTAACAGCATTATGAAATACATGAAATATATTAGATGCATTATTAAAAATGGAAAGAATTCTTCACAACTGTAACTCTGATTAGACAAGGTCATTTCCACATGCGACCAGGTAAAGAGGGCATTGATAAGAGAACGTGTAAATGTTTATGGACATAATATACTCCTGAGTTGTGAAGACTTAAGACTCTTGCTTGAAGGTCTGGTACTTGTCTGGTCTGTATTTTAACTCACAAACTAAAGCTTAAGTGGTCTGTAAGTCCAGTCCTTGTCCATTTAGTCTTCATCCATTCGTGCCAAAAAATCTGTTTATCTGTATAGATATAGACAATGTAATTATATTAAGTTTAAGAATCATCCAACAGGAATCCATTTCCCCCAACCCAATACCTCAGGATGTTCCCATACACATGCACTATTAATGTGCCAACGATCTTAGTGGATTATTGTCTACTTTGATACTTTAACAGTGGATTTTTTCAACATTGTTTAGTGAATTAGGACAGAAATCACTGGATTGGGACTCTTGCCATTTAACAGTAATACTGTTCACTGCAAAGCAATGGATATATGCATCTTTTTAATTTTTATAGCAATACAGCTCTACCCTTTATTTTAAAATACCAATATTTAAAAACATAACAATATGTAATGTATAATTGATTACCTTCATTTGACCTATTGTAAGTATAAAGACATTTATAGAAATGTATGGAAATAGGTGCTCAAACTCTTTTCTCATTCTTGGGATCGTCCTGAAGACAGGTGCAAAATGTAATGAGTAAATAATTTTGTGTTGGAAAAATGGGTTTTCAGCATTCCTTCACATCAAAGTTTGTGCATCTTACTTAAATATGGAAATTATTTAAAACTTACAATGATGGTTATGCCAATGAGATGGCACCCTATCTAGTGAGAATTACAGCGTGTCTCACATTGAGAATGTTGGAATTATATTAGATATTTCAACTTCTCAGATATTGACGGCGTGCAAAATCTTTGTGGGTCAAAGCATACATTTACATGAATATCAATACATAAAGAAATTCAAATCAGAATGTCACTGGATCCAGGTCAGAGTTTTAGTTTCAAATCAATATTTTCCTTCTTGTTTATAACTACCAAGCTTTTAAACGTTTGTCCTTATTTGTCCATTGTTGAAGATACGGTGTATTAATAAATGTTAAGGAAATGCTGTCTTGGACCTTTTTTTTTACTTCATGCTTTTAAACCTTTGCTTAAAGATGAAATGCAGGAAAAAATACTCATAATAAGTATTATCTGTAACATAACTATTGCTAATGGATTAAGGAAATACGTTTCATATCACATGTTTGGTTATATTTATTGCATGTGATAATGGGAATAATTTGTGATCGTGTAAAAAACATGAAAGTGCATTTTTGCTGAGTTACAGTATGGTGGAATGACAAATTTGTCAGCTATCTGTAAGTCCATCACTGGGAAGAGTTACTTTATTAGGCACAATTACCCTATTTAGGCACATAGCAAATGCAGCCACAGATGGCTATAGCATCTATAGCAACTATAGCGTCATGCACAAATTGTTTTAATGTAACTCTAGTATCAGTTAATTCCCGGACTGCTATAAATTTTTTGTAATTAACTATCACCAAAGGTTGTGTACTTTGCTTCACTTTTACTCAATCTAAAATATACTGCTTATTTAATTTGATGGGTAATGGTTAACATTCTTTCTCACAGCTCCATCCTCAGTTTAATCCTGAGTTACTCTGTTTGTGGAGTTTCATATGTTCTCGTGTCTGTGTGGGTTTCCTGGCCAGGTTTCTGCCAGTAGGTGGCTTGACTATGCTAAATTGGACGCTGTGTGTGAGTGGGTATGTGAATGTGTATGCATGGTGCTGATCAGGGTTGCAGTGGATTTAGGCATGAAGTGGGAATATTCCCGGATGGGACACCAGTTCATTGCAGGGCATTATGTACACATGCGTACATATACCCACTCATGCCATGAGGAAAGTTTGGCATTAGCCAGTCCACCTACTGGCATGTTTTGGGAGGTGGGAGGAAGCCAGAGAACTTGGAAGAAACCCATGCAGACACAAGAAAAATATAAGAAACACCATATGTTTGTCAGCCACTTTCTGCCCAGTCCGTCACTGCAAATTGAACAAATCAGGAACATCACTGAGCAGATATAATTTTGGTGATGGATTATTTTCATTACAGCAGTGCTGTTGATCCGTTTATTTTTAGAGAACCAGAGACCTCGCATTAACCCTAGGTGGACTCAGGGAGAACATGTGAAACTACAAGTTTCAGACAATAAGCTGAACTTACTATTAAATCTGGGACCTTGATGGTATGAAGAGGAATTGCTATCTGGTCCACCACTGTGCCACCCAGTGTTTTTTTCTTAATAATGACAATCAAGATGAGAATAATTTGGTATTTCCTATACAACAATCAAGGTTCAGTATGAAGTTGTTTATTCTTCAAAACTTGTTGGATTTGGCTGGGCATAGAGTCAAAAGTACATTTGTAGTACACTGTATCTGGCTTTTAAGTTGGCAAAACTCAAAAGATTTGAGGTAATCAGTTACATCAATTTTTTTAAGTAATGATGTTTTCAATTTTAAGTAAACAGAACAATCAGTTTTTGAGTTTGTTGTACTCATTCATATTAATCGTTATTTACTTGCATTACTGAGTAGCCTAGCTCATACTATAATTTTGTTTAGTTATTGCAAATTAAATAAATAGTTGTTGGTCTTTCGCCAGCTTCTGCCAACAGGTCATCATAGCGGTTTGGCACAAGTTTTTATGCCAGATGCCATTCTGAACACAATCCTCCCATTCTTGTCTGGGCTTAGGACAGGCACTTCATCCAGTAGCTGAGAATCGAACCCGGCCCTTTCGCATGGCAGGCGAAACACCTACCACTGAGCCACCAGTGCTGTTACAAATCAAACAAGTATTATTTTAGAGTGCCCAAATTTGTAAAGATTATACTTACAGCATCATGTAAAGACAGTCCAATCCACCATCTCGATTAAAACAATTCAATGTGGGCAGTTTACACGTGCATTGATGACATAATCTCTAGGCCGAAAGATTTTAAATTGGTGGAACTTTACAGAGACAGCTACTGTGGCTTAATATATCAAACTTGTTCAGCTAACTTGAAAAGGGACATTTCTACAAACTCATAAATACCAAAAAGTTCCAAATACTCATCAAAGTCTTATAATTTGAACTAATTGTAATTGTTAACAGTACTCAATATGTTTAATTACTTTGAGCATTAGGGTTTACAGTGTAGTTTTTCAGTAAATTATCACAGCTTTAGCCAGATTGGCTAGAACTAATGAGTGAAATCACTTTTTATCTTAACACTTTTTCTCACCACTGTACAAGTTTCTGTACATTTTTTTAATTATTATTAGTGAATCACATTTACTTTTATGTGAATAAAACACACTGGTCATTAGCAATATTCATCCACTTTAGACATCTACTGCAAATAATCTAAATACAGAGTCAAATCGTGACATCATCTTCTAAGGGACAAACCTTATATTTTGTGTAACTTCAGAATTGCATTTATAAAGGTGGCAACACCACAATTAATTATGACCAGAGATAAATACACTGGCAGCACAATGGCTTAGTGGTTAGCACTGTCGCCGTGCACCTCCAGTGTCTGGGTTCAATTCCCGTCTCAGGTCTGTGTGCAATGAGCTTGCATGTTCTCTGCAGCCTTGGTTGGGTTTCATCCAGGTTCTCCGGTTTCCTCCCACAGTCCAAAGACATGCAGATAAGGTTAATTAGCATCTCCTAAATTGCCCATAGTGTGCGAATGTGTGTGTGAATGTCTTGTCTGCCCTGTGACAGATTGGCACCCCATCCAGGGTGTACCATCATGTCCTGGTATAAGCTCCAGGCTTCCTGCAATACAAGATAAGTGAGTGATAAATACACGATGTGGCCAAAAGTGTACATCTTGTGCACATTATGTGCATCTTGAATATCCTACTTACAGTAAATGAGGTTTATTAATATGGAGTTGCTCTTTTTTTTTCTTTTTTTTTTTTTTTTTTGCTGCTGTAACAGCCCCCACACCTTGAAGGAAGGAGTTCAGGAGTATTTTGGAGTGTGACTCAAAGCTTCATTTTGTGCTTGAAGTTTTAGGGTAGATATATTCTTTGGCCAGATAGTGGAAGGTGTCAGAACAGTTTGCTGAGGGAGGCGTGACTGGTGTAACTGCGACTTTAAAGCGTGCGGGGATTCGAACAGTCAGCTGCCAGGTGTGTGTGTGTGTGTGTGTGTCAGTCAGTGTCAGTCAGTTAGTCACACAGGCTTTAGTGAAGCAGCAGTGTACCAGTGTGTGTGTGTGTGTGTGTGTTTGGACGCGGAATAGTGCGCGCGCGGAGGACGCCGCTGAGGAAGAGGAAGGTGCACGTGAGATAGTCTCTCTTTTATTTTCATCTCTTTTGATTCAAACCCGAGTTTAACAGCTGTAGTACTGTAATGCTAGAATAACCCCACAGGATACACAGTTTTCTCCACACCGGAGCTCCATCTTTTTCGAGGTGGTGACTGTGTGTCACACTGCTGTGTAGAGAATAACAGCCGCGTACTGGAGTGTTTTACGGCTGCTAGATTTGTTTGGTTGGAAAACAATTTCTAATGGTTTAAATGAGAGGCAGACTGTACTGTATGCACGAGTTCTATCAAATGTCTAGTGAATTTCTAACTACTGATGTTACTGATGTTCTGAGGTTTCATCATGCTTGTGCGCAGGTTCCGCTCACTGAGCACTAATACGCTCTGTTTCTACTCCAACCCTTTAAACTAGTTCATACATATACAACACAGATTGGCAAAATGCAAAAAAAGAGAGAAAAAGATGTGTGTGTGTGTGTGTGGGGGGGGGGGTGTTCTGAGGGTGTACTTATTTTGTGCATGTGTTCTCTACTTTTTACCTCGTGTTTTCTCAATGAGATTTCAAATGTCTAAAAGATCTTTAGCATTGACAGGTTTAAAACTGTAACTGAACATTTTTGCTATAATCCAATAAAAAAAATTAACATGCAATATACATATATGTCATAAGCAGTTTATATAATGTATGTGTGTGTGTGTATATATATATATATATATATATATATATATATATATATATATATAGTACAGACACACCTTCTCATGTGTTCTTTATTGTGTTCTTTAGCCCAAACGCGTCTCTTCTGCTTGTTGCCTGTTCTTAGCAGTGGTTTCCTAACAGATATTCTACCATGAAGGCCTGATTCACACAGTCTCCTCTTAACAGTTGTTCTAGAGATGTGTCTGCTGCTAGAACTCTGTGTGGCATTGACCTGCTCTCTGATCTGAGCTGCTGTTAACCTGCGATTTCTGAGGCTGGTGACTCGGATGAACTTATCCTCTGCAGCAGAGGTGACTCTTGGTCTTCCTTTCCTGGGGCGGTCCGCATGTGAGCCAGTTTCTTTGTAGCGCTTGATGGTTTTTGTGACTTTTCCCAATTTTTTGGACTGACTGACCTTCATTTCTTAAAGTAATGATGCCACTCGTTTTCTTCACTTAGCTGCTTTTTTCTTGCCATAATACAAATTCAACCTCTTTGAATGAGAAGGTGTGTCCAAACTTTTGGTCTGTACTGTATATACACACTCATCTAAAGGGTTATTAGGAAATTTCTCATTAATGCAATTATCTAATCAACCAATCACATGGCAGTTGCTTCAATGCATTTAGGGGTGTGGTCCTGGTCAAGACAATCTCCTGAACTCCAAACTGAATGTCAAAATGGGAAAGAAAGGTGATTTAAGCAATTTTGAGCGTGGCATGGTTGTTAGTGCCAGACGGGCCGGTCTGAGTATTTCACAATCTGCTCAGTTACTGGGATTTTCACGCACAACCATTTCTAGGGTTTACAAAGAATGGTGTGAAAAGGGAAAAACGTCCAGTATGCGGCTGTCCTGTGGGCGAAAATGGCTTGTTGATGTTTGACTGAAATAACCACTTGTTACAATCGATGTATGCAGCAAAGCATTTGTGAAGCCACAACACGCACAACCTTGAGGCGGATGGGCGAGAACAGCAGAAGGCCCCACCGGGTACCACTCATCTCCACTACAAATAGGAAAAAGAGGCTACAATTTGCACGAGCTCACCAAAATTGGACAGTTGAAGACTGGAAAAATGTTGCCTGGTCTGATGAGTCTCGATTTCTGTTGAGACATTCAAATGGTAGAGTCAGAATTTGGCGTAAACAGAATGAGAACATGGATCCATCATGCCTTGTTACCACTGTGCAGGCTGGTGGTGGTGGAGCAATGGTGTGTGGGATCTTTTCTTGGCACACTTTAGGCCCCTTAGTACCAATTGGGCATCGTTTAAATGCCACGGCGTACCTGAGCATTGCTTCTGACCATGTCCATCCTTTTATGACCAGCATGTACCCATCCTCTGATGGCTACTTCCAGCAGGATAATGCACCATGTCACAAAGCTCGAATCATTTCAAATTGGTTTCTTGAACATGACAATGAGTTCACTGTACTAAAATGGCCCCCACAGTCACCAGA